>JAQFZW010000788.1:0-42238 GCA_034687055.1 Heteromurus nitidus | reverse complement strand
TTAGTGGAACAGGGTGACCCCTTTCCTGGAACTGTGCTTAAGATAAAATGTTTGCGGCTTATGGTTGGAACCTTTCTTCTTGTCTCGATTGTTCTGAGTAACGCTTACAAACATACGAATGTTTACAACATGATCGCTCCAAGACGATCAGTTCCTTACGAGAATTTGGAACAGTTGATCACGGACAAATTCGACATTTTTTCAAGGGCCTTCTTATTTGGTGGACATATTGAATTATTTATGAATGAATCATATTCATTCCCAGAGGAAGAAAATGTCCAAATCCGATCTCATGAGGTAGAGGTCTTAAGCATGGGTCTTTTATCTGAGGTGGCGTCGTATCTTGACGAGATAAGTTCTAAAGTCTTGGAAACGGAGAAAGGGAAGACATTTTATGACTTGATGCGGAATAACACAAAGATGCATTCTGGGGTGATATCCATTTTTTCAGGCGTAAGAAGAAGACTATTGTCTTGGGGGAAGGAAAAGCAATTGGAACTGGTTTTAAATCAGGAAGTCCTATTTTTACTAATTCGTCGACTTCTTTTCGAAGATCAACACGGATTTTTCGAGGATTTGCTGGGGCACTGTGAGCAAACCGCTGTCATTTTGCCAGACGCGAGCAGTTACACGAGCGCCATGAAAGTTGGGAGAAAGAACAAAGGCAATGATGTTTCAGTAGGAAAAGATGTTATTCTGGAGAGGTCGATTGGTTTTGTACTTAAAGGCTACATATGTCACCAAGTGTCATTCAAAGATTGAAGGGGGTCGAGGAGGCTGGTATTTGGGAAAGGTGGACGAAGCTTATGAAACCTAGTGGCATTTGGCAGAAAGGAGCTGCAGGATCCGTGGAAAAGCCATCAATTCATGGGAATGTTGGAGTTATCTTTACATTGTTGCTGGGCGGCCTTGCTTTTGCTATTCTTTGTTTTGTAGCAGAGCATGGGTCAACATTGTGTATGCTTTTGTAATCAACTTTCTTAATCGGAATAATATGTTTTTACTGAAAACAAGACTGACGTTGAAGACTACTGATTTGAAGGGGATGGTGAGTTAATAAACAACATGAATGACGTCAATTTAATTTAGGAGTCTAAATCTCGACCTTTTTACACTTTTTAATAAACAGAATCAGTTTCTTGAACTTCGCACACGTGTCGGTAGCCAACCTTGAGCTGGTGCGAACTGAAAGCAAATCAATTTGATATCACGGAGAATAATATTTTTGAGGAAAATCTGTTTTGTTTCATGTTTCAGAATGTTTGTTTCGCTTTTTACGTGGGGGAAACGCTGGACCAAGGAATGAATTGGTGGAATTTTAAGGTAGTAATTTGGCAAGACCAGGCCATCAACATTTTCTTAAATTATACCAGTGTTTTAGTGTTTACCCGATGTGTGTGTTGGGTGAAGGGTGAATCAATAAACAGGAAAGGAACTGTATTATTGGAGTTGGAGACGCCTTAAACAAGGTACCTTGTATCCAGTACAGCGAAGTATTTTTTTGGTTCTGACAATGGCATGATGATGATGAGTTTATTTAAGTAAACTGGATGGAATGATATCATGTGTGAAATCTGGGGAGAAGTGCATGTTCAAGGTGCCTAATGTTGGTTATTTACGTCAATTAAACAAAGATGCATTGACGTCATTCTCGTTAATAAATCTCGGAAAATATAGAGCAATTTTCTTTTAGCTTTTTAGTTTCGAATTGTAGTTAGAAAAGAGAGTAAGATATCAAATCAAAAGAAGCTGAACGTGTCCATGCATGCTTAGATGGGTATAATTTATTGGAAATTAAATACAAATATTCACACAGGCGAAAACATGTGTATACACGCTCATACGAAGACGTAGAGTGATTTATTCGGAATAAACAATTGTGGATTCGTCTAAACTATAAATGACTCATTCACACGTTGGAATCGAAGTGGTCACGCCAGTGGATGTCTGATGGGTTCTCATCAGATAAGTTTTAATTGCCATTTTTTGTTAAATTAAAAAATAACTATTTGCCTTTGGTGGTTGCAAAACTGCTTATTTAGACAAAGGAGTTTTGGATACGCAACTCGGCTGACTGCTTTGACCAACGTAAACAATGTATTTGTAGGTATTTGTATTTCCTGACGCCTATACATAATGTACTTTTGTTACGAAACTGACGGTGAGAAATGCGAAATTAATAACTCACACCCCCAAAAACTGAGCAATGGGAAACTTCTGTGAAATTGGGATAAATGCCCTAAGTTACAATACAATAAATAAATCGTAAAATGCCCTCAACTGAATGACTAAAGCGGAAGCTGGTTGCGAAAATTTCTTGAGCGATAAATAAAAATAAGATATTATGTGCGATATTTCAAGGAAGAAATATATTCAAATTCAGATTTGGTCACAAATCTAAATCCAAAGCAAATTTCTAAAAAATAAGAAGTTCATCATGACACAATCTCGCATAGTACTCAGGACCATTGATTTATGTGAGAAATCTTCAAAAACAAGTTTTATTGGACTTCGGGAGTTATATAAACTTATGGGGAATGAGAGAAACCGAAGGTGAGCTTGATCCAGTTTGTATGCAAGCAACTCGAAATGATGTAACTTTGTATTTTTCCATTTACTGAAATTTCTACGGATCTCATGCTCATGAGAATCTTTTCATCACTCATTTCGTCTGTATCTTTCAATCTTTCCATATCACTCCATATTACATATAATTCCATATTCTGAAATGTGGGAGTTTTTCTATATCCGAATACACGGATGTTCTTATATAATGCACGATTACAACAATGAACGCGTACGCAATTCCTTTGCCAAATCCATTTCACCCGGAGACAGGAAAACCGTCTGAACTGAAGATTTTCAGACGGTTCGCTTCGCTTCTCTCAAGCGGAGAGCCAACTCCATACTCCAAAAATATTCCACATATCATGAAATTTTTGATTGGCTGGCATACACAAAGAAATTATATAAAAGAACTTTTACTTGAAAATTTGAGGAAGATGACAAAATCCCATGTTGATGAGTAATTTACTAAACATAGTGTACGACCTAAAAATTGCCTAGCCGACATGCCAAGGTGCGTCGCCAAATGTGGTCCAAGGGATGAAAGGGACGGATGATGAAGGTCGCAATCTCGCAATTACTCAAGAAAGCTGAATGGACATCAATTGGAACCTTGTTTATTATGGCAGAAAATGATGGTGACTGTAGAGAATCAATGTACGGACGAGAACAAAAATGGTATTTTTGGGTGGCCCTCTGCTTTAGCCAATCTTTGATTTATTTGCGTCATCGAGGTATACTGAGGTTGGAATGCATATTATTATGTAGTTCTTAATGTCATTGCTTGATGCTACGAAACTAGTTTCTCTCGCATACTTACATTTATATAAATTTACAAATAGCACTCATTCAGACCATGTATTGAACTATGTTGGCAATGTTTTTCTGTACAATTTGTAACTTACACTTACACAATTGAAATAACTGAAAACGAACGAGAGGTACGACTTGATCGTCTTGAGTCAAAATCTTTTTGAATCTTCGTCAACGTCTTCTGGTTCGTCTCTGGCACACAGAAGTAGGTGAACAGTGTACCAAATGCGTTGAAAAATGCAAACAGCCAAAAAGTGTACTCCAAACCGACTGCTTCATTTACATCGCCGACGAATTGAGTGGTGACGAATGCTAAAATGTAGTTTAAAAGTGATGCTAGTCCGGATGCTGGTCCTTTAAAGATGAATAAAAGTAAAATATGCTACATTTTAGACACAACACACCAAAGCCAGAAATACTATTTAAAATGAAATCAAATGTCATATTTACCGATAACGTTGCTTGGAAGTATTTCACTCATCACAATAAAAGCCAGCCCTGCAATTCCAGCACTATAAGCCGAGTTAAATACGACAAGACTAATTAATGGAATCCAATTTAACGGATCTCCGGTAGCAACATCCTCTGGCTTGAAGTGGAAAAATAGTGCGCATGTAACTTGGGAGAGGCACATGAGTACAAATGTCACAATGAGTATGACCCTCCTTCCTATTGAATCCACGTAAAAGGTTGCGTAGATCGCCGCCACCACCTGAGCGACTCCAACAACAATGCCAGATAAATGGGAGTCGAGTGCGGAGCCCGTTTCTTGAAAAATCATGACTGTGTAGAAGCCGAACACATTTCCACCACAAAATTGGTTGAGAAACATCAGCCCCAATACAATGAGCAACGGCGGAAGTGAGAAGAGATCGAGGAGTGAGCATTTCTCCATCCGTTTCGCGTTGATGTCATCTAACATCTGTAATTCAATTGAAATATAAAATCAAGGATTCATTCTTTCAAAATCTTCAGTACAAACATTATTTAAAGCTTTAGCTGGGAGCCTACCTCGGTGATCTCTTGTGTCACAGCCTCGGTCGGACTCTTCTTGCTTGCTGCCCGGAACCAGCATAATGCGTCGGTTGCTCCTTTTGTATCGCCGATTGTTAGGAGATAACGGGGCGACTCAGGAAAGTACACAATGCACACAGCGAATATAATGGCAAATGGGGCACATGCTCCAGATAGGTAATTGTACTCCAGAAAGGAGCCCACCACGAATCTATAAAAACAAATAATTTTCAATTTTGGTCAATTAAAAAATTTAGTATTCTTTACATAGCCAAGTGCTTCCCACGAGTTAATTTTGGTTGCAAATTTGTTTAGGTTTTGTATGGTTCTCACGCGAAAAGAATTCCCACATGTAAGACAACAAAATAGATGGATCCAAGACATCCTCTAATTTCAGGTTGAGCAATTTCACTCAGGTAAACTGGAGCAACACTGCAAATCGACCCAACACCAACACCTGCATTCAAAGAATCATTTTTATGGAAAAATTGAAAGCTTATCGAAATAACTTTTGCTCTTTATGATTGCTCACCTGTGAGAAATCTTCCAACCAAGAGCGTCATCACACTGGTAGCTGCCGCCATTGAAAGCCATCCAATTGCTAATGGAATGCTGGATATTAACAAAGTATTCTTCCTCCCAAGTTTCTCAATGCAGAAGGCTCCACCAATGCCGCCTGGAATTGCACCGATCTGTCGAAGAACAGAGATTTTTTTGTGGTGACCAAATTTAATACGAAAAACATAAAATTAATCTATTTAGCTTTTATCCTGTCACGAACCGTAATTAAGGATCCTATCAACGACAAATGTGTGCTATTCACATGAAATTGTCCGCTGTCGAGGATGGAAGGCAACGCTGGAGACGACCAGCCGAACACATTTCCCAAACTGAACGCACTAATTGTCACTATAATTTCGATAAATGAATACAATTGGCTTAAACAAACTTTCGACATTTTTTATTCAATTATTTCGTGCAAGTAAAAATAATTAAATATAAAAACGCACCTGTCATTACGGTGATATACTGGGGATATCGTGGATCCTTCCAAGGAATAAATTCCATATTTTCTGTCGTTTCACTTTTATTCACAATGTCAGGTTGACCTGGGGTCATGCCACTGCCCGTCATTTTATGAATCTTGGACTAGAAGCTCGAAATATATCTTTCAGAGTCTGAAGCAAATACTATTGTTTGCCCTTGATTGTTTGCAAGCACTCACAGCACTTGTCAGTACTGGAAAAGCAGTGAGCAAGTATTTGAAGTGAAAGCGTCAAGATTCAAGACGAGAATGGTAAGTTGCAAAATCTTCTCGACAGCTTTATACCATCCGTTTCATTTATGAATTCGTGAGGAAAGAAAAGCATCATGAGTATCATTGGACCTACCTAACTGACCCATACCCTCCAACGTACAGCGTTAATACACTATGGCATTCATGGTGACGTCAAAGATCCATAAATTATTGCTCTACGAATTAAAAACTTTTATTGAGTCGGGATTGACGTTGTATCAAGTGTGAAATCAGGTATCAGTTCCATGTATCTACCTGGTTTTAATCCACATTACGTCAGGAGTATGTGAAATCGAACGAAGAAGTAAGATGTTCCTAAGAAAAGTGGAATAATTTCTTTGCATGGTTAGAGTTGGCGTTGGAATGGAAGAAAACATCAAAAAAGGTCGGACGTACAAAGAAGGTGATTATTAGACAATTTATTTATTGAAGAGTAATTAAGATGTACAGATATATCTATGTACACTCATGCGAAGTGTTCATTTGGTTCAATTACTCATTCCTCAAAAACTGAAACATTCACACTGGTAGTTTGTGAAATTGGTGATGTCAGTGAGGAATTTTACAGGTTCTAATCAGATCAAAATTAATTGCTAGGTTTGATTTTACTCTTTGAGCTTCAGCCACGGTGTAAAACTGCGTATCTAAACAAAGGATTTTGGATGCGTGGAGTAGTGTGGACGTTTGAACTTTTCTCCTTTGTCAGCATAATACGCATATCGTGTTTTTGGGGGTGCGTATTATTTGTTTCCCGATGCACTGACGATGAGTGAGAACTGACGTGTGTAAAATGTTATGAAATTTTTGATTTTGAATGGGAAATCAGAATTAAACAGATCAACAAACAAATTGTGAAACAATTTGCTCTCTTAAGAATAATGGAATTGTTGACGTTGGCTTATTAGAAGCACAATTATTCACCTAATACCTATATCATATCGCTGGGAGTATTTCATATCCTCACGAACGTCCACAATCCACAATAATCCTGATCTACGACAAGCCGAATTATGAAGCAATTTATTTCAGTTATTTTGTACAGTATACTCACATCATAGTTGCAACAGGTTGCAAAAGGGTCTACGACAATTTGAAGGCTACAACTTGCAGACTGCGACGTTCGAATATTCAGAGGATCGGAGGATGACAGCTTTCGGACGTGGAAAGGCAATATCGATCTGTCTTATTATTAGCGGTACATTTATAGTTATAATATAACGCCTTGGGACTTGGGGACAAGAACATAAATGCTTAAGTTAAATACTAAATTTGAAGTAAGACACATGAAAAGTTTCTCAACTGTTATCCACTTCTGGTGGAACTAGAACAGGCGTGTATTAATTCTACATAGGAAATGCGATGCAAACTCTTCCCTCCTGGAGGAGTTTTACCTTCACCTCCGCATATGTTTTACCTTTTACCTTGTATGTCTTTTGTTCGTCAAAACCAAGGTAATAATGTGATTAACACAAAAGTGTTGAAATATTGAAGGAGTTGTTTTCTCAATAAAATTTGATGCCCCAAAACGAATTCTGAATGTTTGACACGATTTCAAAAAAAATCGGAAGCGGGGTGATACGCTATATTCATTACAAGACATACTCCCCCGTCCACACATAATTTTCATTGATTTCTTCGAGGTATTGTGAACATTACCACAAAACCCATACGCCAAATTGTTTAGTAAGGGTGACTCAATAATCATTACGAAGAAAGCTACCAAATAAACAAGTGAAATTTGCCCTCCAGATGAAGATAACATGGTAAAAGAGGACACAATCTGGCTCAATCCTAACACAATGAAATATTGCAGAAGAGTTGATGGCATTTCCCCGTTATACAAATTTACCAAAATACTTGCTGATAACGCAAAGTATGACTTGCCAACAGGATGTGAGACATACGGGTCCAAACACAATATATCAAATACCATTTTGTATGCCATCGATGATGCAATTATCCACACGATATAATTTGCTACAAGAATGGAACATTTGTTGAGAATGGTTAAGAGGAATGTGAGACTATCATGACCATTGTTGTATGATATTGTAAATGGTATCGTAGCTGCTGTAGAGCTGTCAACAGAGCAACCCCAATTGGAACTGCATAACGTACATCCACCTTTGTCAGCTTATACACCGACTTTTCCCAAAATATTTGATTTGGTTGAGCAAAGGCACAACTTTGACCTACAAACAATTGCAATGAAAAGTTTTCTATGGTACAAAAATTTACGAATCTGGGTTATAATAAATTAATGAGTTTACCATTATCGAATTTAGCCTCCCACTTCAAAAGTCCATTGTAGAATGCGACCATGTCACCTCTGGCCTGCTTCCTCGCCCCCAATATTCTCTCGCATACATGGAGAACACGCAGCTGCCACCATTATTGTTATGCTAACTGTGGTAACATGTTCTGCGTTTATCGTTCTTGACTTTGATTTCATATAAGTTGATAGGTGAATAAATATGCCCAAAACCACAAACCAGAGGAGTAAAATGAGCGAAGGACGTACCTGTACTTGACATCTTTCAACAAGTCTACCTTTCTGCTTTCTCCATTCCACGTTTGGAAAGCATTTTTAAGTTTTTGAGGATGTGTAATATGCGGAGTTGTGTGCTGAATGTAAAAGAGAATACAGAGGAGTATGATTTATTCTCTTTTCTTCGTAATAAACGTGCTAACTCTTGAGTTAAACTGGCAGGAAACAGAAATTCATTAATTGTTTTTTTCAAAAGGATTTGGCCATGATTTATTTTGTTGAATATGTCTTTTAGCAATCATTCTTTGCAATCTAATCTACCTTCTTCAGTTTAATGACGCATTATACTTTACTTAACCTGCAATTTGCACCTAATTTGAATGCGTCAGTACTCTGAAACCCCAGGAATATCATGTCGCTTTTAACAGTTATAATTCGGTTCGTGTATTTCCCATAATTGTCAGGTTTCTATTGTGTAATAATATAACGGATGTGTGTATATAATAATTAGTAGACCGAGGGGTTATTTTGATACAATATTAATTTTTTGTCAAGCTTTCTGCGAATTTCATTCACCTTCATCAGGACCAAATCTAAGTGACTATAGAATTTTATGATGTTATAAAAATTATTATTTAATTGCTTTTAGGATAGGTGGATGGGTCCTTAATTGACTATTGGAAGGAGTAATGATAGCCAATCATCATGGATTTCAATGCCCTCATCTTTCTTCATTTTCTTGACCGTTTTTGGGATATACACCGTGCTTCTTTGAATAGGAGGTGGAAGAAACGGGGTTCAGCTACGTGATTTCCTCTTCCTTAAAATTGATGTTTTGATTCATGTCGATGGCATGAAGCGCGACCGCAGAAGAATAAGTTTTCATTTTTTGGGCATCCAATTTTTGTTCATTTATGCCTTGTATGCCTCTCATCGTCAGTCCGTTAATTATGCACACATAAATTTCGGAGGTTGGAAGGACTTAAAATATAGCAAATGTTTATTAACCTTCATTCATGTCCATCATTGCTTCAAGAATCCCTCCATTTGTGAATCCCTGACTTGTGAGTTTTAGATAGTTTTATACTAAAGTACTTTCCAGATATACTGATCCAGTAAAAATGTATAAGAAGGGGTTTTTACAAGGTTGTTGCAAAAACGAAAAATACGTTCCATTAATTTATTCCAATGGTTAGGAGCATTCTTCAAATGCTATAAAGTTTCTTTCTATTGCTTTCAGTAGTTTACAATGAACTACATACAACGTATGCTTTATCTTTTATTAAAGTTAATTGTAAAAAAACACGAGATTATTGCAATTTAACATGGAAGCTCCTTCAAAGATTTCCAGCACCGTCATTCACCGTGTGTATAAGTGTTTTATGCATACGTGATGGGGTTCTTTCTCTGCCTATATTTGTTCTTGCAATTTATGTTTTCCTGTGAGATTTTGATTAAACTTTTGATGAAACAAGTTGGATTATCTCACCTGCATGAAAAAGAGGAAATGTGTGTGTGCAAGTTAGGGACACCTGGAAAATTTGCACATAAAATTAATCGGCTGCGAATTGTAAGTCAAATATTATGTTGGTCATTTTTCTCATTTGTATGTGAGTGCTATGGGATGGGCCACACTCGTTGTGTTCAACAAAGCATGAGCCACCGAAATAAATATCTGCATAAACATATAAAGTTTACTATGTATTTTATGTGATCAAGTAATTTCAGAACAAAAACAGTAAGGATAACTTTAAAATCATACTTAACTCTATCTGCAAAGACTAAGAGCATAAGACTAGCTCAAAATGATAACGTCATTCTTCGTCGTCTGGCAATGTGCGTCCTGAGGACAAGTGCA
The DNA here is from genome assembly GCA_034687055.1 of Heteromurus nitidus. Lineage (NCBI taxonomy): Eukaryota > Metazoa > Arthropoda > Collembola > Entomobryomorpha > Entomobryidae > Heteromurus > Heteromurus nitidus. The sequence continues at coordinate 32,203 of JAQFZW010000788.1, read as the reverse complement.
GACTCCCTTCAAACACAAGACGTTCTGGAAGCACTCGTCATCTGATGAGCATTTCTGACTTGCAACACGCCTACAAACTCGATTTCCATTCGAATCCTGGGAAATCCCCGTCACAGTCCCATCAGCAAGGTCATCACAATTGCAAGCTCCTTTCCTGCAAGTTGTTCCAGCAGGACACTTCTTCTCCACGTCGGATTCCACAACTTGCCAAGATCCACCTGGCCCTGTAGGAGCACCTCCCGGGCTGCAATGTTCTCCAACTTCAATGTTTTCAACTCGCTTTTCTTTACAAGACACGAGCACAGCGATTCCGACGAGAAGAACAAGAACTAGTCCAGATTTCATTGTGAAATTTTGACGAAAAAATCCAACCTGGATAAATTATACAAGAATTTTTTCAATTTACAAAAGAACTTATTCGAGTTTCCATTAAAAATGTTCAATGTTACTTACGATAATTAGCAAACTTTTTGGGCGTTATCTACACCAACAAACTCAAGTAGCCGTGACGTGAAGGCCGTAACAAGAAGATGAACGAGCGAGCGAACGAACTATGAGCTCAGCTTTGCTTTGCTTCTCAAACGGAATTGTGGAGAAGTTGATGCACAACAGGTGCTTATGTATGCCTCAAAAATGGGTTTAATTGCACTGAAAAGGATGCAGGTACACAATCACGTGTATATAATAATGTGAGGTTCTGATGCACATACACACCCGGACCCACTTGTAAGAAGTAAAGATGACGATGAGATGAGCTGAAATTTATTTCATGGGAATCTTTTTTTTGTTTGCCATATGCCAGCGATTACAAGTTTTCTGTTGTATGTACAATTTGCCTCCGCGTTTATTCTGACTGAAGTGAGCAAACAATAATAACCCATTTATGTTATCAAAGAGTAAACTATAAATATTATGATCATAATGTTAAACACGTTGAGCACCTCTCCTCCATCCTAAATAACACTGACTTAATGAGTTCAATTATGTTGTCGTCTCCTTCAAAAAAAATATTGCCATTTTATGTCATGAGTTGAAAACGATGACATGAAACAGAAGCACACGCATAATTAGCAAGTGGTTTGTCAAATGCTCAACTTGAAAATTCAAGGAAGTTGTAAATCAAAATAGGCCTTGTATAATATCATCATCATGATCGCGTCGTAGCTCTCTAGCCAATCTACCACCAAGAAATAAGAGCATGCGTGCACACTGCATTCATTTCAAAGCCGTAAAAAATAGGCATTCTCAAACTTCCAAATGACGCTCAGTTTCATTGGTTTGAATATGGTATTGCGTCATTCCTATACTGCTACCATCGAATTATCTCTATTTTTTCCATTGAATCTTCCTGTAATAAATTATTTTAGGTTGTACAAAAATTCCAGGTGAAGTGAACGCACTAGTGAACACGATGCATATACACACACGCGATGATGATTGATAGTCGTATAAATTAAGTACTACTTCAAAACGTGTATGTTATTTTGATGTTTTGTCACCTGCCAACCTGAAACTCGCTAATTAATACTTAATTAAGTAGGTGACGCATTCTAGCTTGTCTCATAAAAAAGACAAATGGGCAACCCAACTTCGATTTCATAACCAAACCAAAAAACTGTATGATGTGGTGTGCTGAACAGAGCATAACTGACGAATGTGACGAGGTGAGGAGTTGAGTTACTGTATTCATGGAAGGCAATGATATAGTTTATTCAAGAGGAAAAGTTGTAAGGAGTAATAATGAGGAAAACGTATAAATTATGTATGTGTACGGTAGGGAAGGGACAGGGTATTGTGTGTAATTCAATTTTCAATGTCTTTAAAATTTAAATGGCAGAAGGAAAACACATTCTGAGAAAAAAGGAACAAGTAGCCGTGCACTGATTATGAGACAAAATTTTCTGCAGTTACATATGACACTGAAGAAGAAGCATAATTGGGAGACAAGGTAGAAAATGAATTTTCAATGACTTTCGTAATGAATGGGTGCTTAATTATGTACCTTTGAAGTTTTAGAAATTTTTTGAAAGGTTTATAGCTTCCAATATATTGGATGACGAATATTGGTTTTAACTTTCGTTTTTGGTGACTTAGCTCGGTACTATTTTTGTTTTTAAAAGACTGAAGGGTAAGTTCAATAAGATTCGCAAATGATCATCCTTGGCATAATAACGGATGTAGATGGTGGGTTAGAAATTTTAAGGGAAGACGCTTCGGAAATTTTCGTGCCTCGAGACGAGAGTGTAATTTTTTATCATGAATATGGTTAGGTTGCAAACGGTTGCTCTGCATTTATCAATAACTGTAACGTTTGGTTTACAAGTTTTTGTGAGTGCAGCTCCTTCAGATTTTGTGGACTCGCTTCCAGGGTTTGAATTGTTTGAAGAGGACGTTTCCGGTAGTGATTTCCAAATATCGTCATACGACGAGACCAAGACATCGTCAGAAGAAATGGGAAGCACTCCCAGTCTTGTGGAGATGCTCCAAGTTGCAAGCAGCACAACTTCGTCAGCATCGACACCTTCATCAACCACAGCTTTACCAAATTCGTGTAGGTGTGGATTGGCTGGCTTTGGAACTGGAAAGATTGTTGGTGGAACTGAGGTGGATGATGCTCATTTTTGGCCTTGGTTCGCGACTTTGGTATGCATATCCTATATCTGACTCTAAATTGAAATTCTTTTGTAAAATTTTTCTACAATTTTGAAATACATTGATTTTGAAAGGTGCGAAATGATCAGCCATCATTACCACCACGAGCTCACTGCGGAGCAAGTTTAATTTCGTCGCGTTACGTTATCAGTGCTGCTCACTGCCTAGTTCCCATGGTTCAAAATGGGCTACGCCTCTTTTCTGTAAAGTTGGGCTACAATGATTTGACTCTTCCCAAAAACGAAACTCATGAAGACCAACTTGATGTGCCAATTGAGTCTGTCACATTTCATCCAAATTTTGAGCCGAATGCTCCATACCAGTTTGATATCGGCGTGATAAAGCTAGCACGTTCCATTGATCGAAATTGCTCATACTCGAGGAGAATTAGGCCTGTGTGCCTACCTTCGGAAGGAAAGGATGATGATGATTATGAAAATGACATTGCCATCACGGCTGGATTCGGGAGAGATTCTGTGAATGGAAATCAATCTTCTATTTTGCGACAAACCGAGGTACTTTTGTGATGTAACTATTTGGTGTGGGTGTGGAGTGATTCTCACTTGAATTTTTTGTTTGATATGTGTTTATTATATGTTTTAGTTGAATGTGATTTCAAACGAGGAATGCCAAAACCATTACCTGCAGCTTCCCTTCAAGGGACCCGATATTCTGGAAAGTATGATTTGCGCATGGAGAAAAGGAAGTGATTCCTGTACTGGAGATAGTGGAGGACCACTTTTCATCAAACAGAAGAAGTCCTCAACTTATGTCCAGGTTCGGAGTGGAATAATATGTGTTTGCATGATTTTGACAGGAAATTAGTAAATACAGAAATGGAAGTACAAGAAACAAAAATGTGTGCTTCCAGATTGGGATCACATCTTGGGGAATTGGCTGCTCCAATGAAAGATTTCCAGGAGTTTATACAAGACTGGATAAGTTCACAAATTGGATTAAATCTGTCGCTGTGGACCTTTAATTCTAAAACTTTTAATCGTATTTACAATAACTTAAACAATAAATTATGTAGGGAGAAGTTATATAAATAATTGTTAGCTCATGTACAGAAGTAAATATTTTACGGTTTTCCTACAACACCAGTTGACAACCCACTCTCCTTCTTCACTGCCAACAGAGAGGCACGCATCCCTGCCCACACTTCCTCTGAAGTTGGCCTGATTTGATAAGCTGGGAGCAGGAAACCGAATAGCCCATAATCGCGCAATTCAATGGTGTACGAGTACGGTACTCCGATTGACTTGAACCAGTCGGCTGAAGTGCCAGATGCGGTATATCTTTAAGTTAAAAGTTAATTAAAGTTTTCCAAGTCTGATTTTTAACAATAGTGCAGAATATAAAATGTTATATAAAACTCACAAAGTTCTACTGATTGAACCCACACGGTAGTTAGATCCATGCACTGCTTTAAGCGCATCATTCCCGATTTTGGCCACCCTCAACTATACACATTGGAACACACCAAAAATAATTCATGAATCAAAAAGGATGCATACTTAAATATCACGTCAAAATTTATGGTCCATCAAATTTATACCAATTCATCGTAGTCTTTTGGATGCTCATCTGAGTAACCCCAAGGCGTCATCCATTTCTGAATCCGCATAAATAATACAAATTATGTTTCTAAAAATGTTATGATGACATACGAACAAGGTGCTTGTTAATTACTCATCTAATTTTTTTACCTGGCCGAATGAATGCAAGCTAAAATAGAACTTCCAGTCAATGTCATGATGTTCCCTAACAAAGTCGCGTACGGCTCTCGACTCCGGCTCGGAAAATGGAGCTGAGCCGGCGTACATATTGGAACAAGGACTAAAGCCAGCTCCCCATTCCCTCCAGTGATGACCAAAATTCCTATTCAAGTCAATGCCTCTGCATCCAACGAGATCTCCTAACATTCCAAAACTTCTCCTCGACTTCCTCCATAATCGATTGGATTTACAAGTATGCCGATACCCGTCCGGATTCAGAATTGGAAGAATGTAGAAATCATAAGTATCCAACAAATCCATATTCGAGGAGACATTTGTCACCAACTCATTGATTACATACGTTGCTACTGCGGGACTGATCCACTAAACATATCAAGAAAAAATATTAATGAGAAATGTAAAAAAATTGAATCTTCCAACTCAAAACATGGATAACTTTACCATACCTCACGAGCATGAATGCCTGTAATAAAAAATATATATTTCCACGTTCCATTCTTAAAGCACTTTGTTTAAAATTTAATGAACTATACAAGATTGTTTCATACCGCCATCAATGAAAACGCCAAGTTTCTCTGACGAGTTTCCCGTCGAAATCTTTATCAACTGGAGCGGCTGATCTTCAAAACTGTGACCAATCATGATGATGTCAGCTATTCTGGAGTGGCGCGTTGCGAGTTTCCACATCCATGTGAATATCTTTAAGAAAATTAGCGGAAAGAAAATGATTTTAAAGAAAACCTGGGCGCGATAACCAAAAAGGTATATCTTAACTTGTCACAATTTACAGTTTCAGGATAATGATAAGCTTCCCATGACATCTCCTCAGATTGTCGAGCTTGGAACAAACTTTTCTGCTGACTTCGAGCAAGCCTGGAACGTGAAAATTTATATTTAATATATTTGTCCTCAGTTAATTTTAGGTTTTAAACATTGTTTTGGTTCACTTTCTAACCTGTATACATCATCAATTATTACTTGCCCCTTTAGATTTAAATTTCCGAGCAAGTTTTGAAGTCTGAGTCGCTCTTCTCTCTTTACCAAAATATTAGTGGATTCGTTGAGGGACGGCGTCGCCCAGAAATCAAAGTCTTCTTTCTCGTACAACTGAATCAAGCCCCTGAGCTGCTCTTGAGTTCCAGCGATGACGCTCATTAGCTGTGATCTTTACAAAAGCAGAAATGCACACAAAAAATACTTTAAAGTCTTCGGCAATTTTATATTCTTACAAAAAAAACTAATTGCAAGATCAATCAGTAAACCCATTTTACCCAGAAAAATCGGAAGTTTTTTCAGCTCGTCTGAGTGTGCCCCGCACACCCACAATTGCACATAATACGGCCAAAATAGACACGCATTGTGCAACAGTGGAGGAGTAAGAAGGCATCTTGACACGCTACTTGTCCGGAGCGAGGAAATGGACTCTTGAGACTTGAAGCAAAAAAGGAGTTAGGGAAATTAGAGGAAAACGTGAAGAAAACGGGACTAGTTGTATCCATATTATGTGTGACATTTTCAGCATCCTTATGAGAATGAGGGACATCCACATATATAACCCTTTCATTTTTGTTGATTTAGTCTTCTTTGGGTTGGGGGGCTTTTGGCTCCTTCGAAGGTATGGCAGACAGTGAAATCTTTTCTTGGTATGACCTCATTTCCTATTTTCTTTGTTGTACACGGTCTACATTTCTCAAAATGCATACAGGAACTAACAAGGAGAATTCGTCGAAGTCAAAAACTGAGATTTTCTAAGAGCTACTGCTGAACGAGTTTGAGTAAGGTCTTGCTTTTGTGTTTGGACACTTTCACTTTCTTTATAAATGTTAACACACTTCGTATCAAAAATCCGGAGGACGGAGCTGAGACAGTTATTAACGGATTATTCAATACATGCTCCATATTAAAGAGTCAAAACGTGTTTATCGATGTTTGCTGAAGCATTATGAAAGCGACATGTGTGCTTTTAACCGTCAGTCTCCCAACACATAACGAAAACATATTTGCCAATTCTCAGAATGCCACTGGAATATGTCTATACGTGAATACATGTGTGATAATGAGATATATGCATTTGTGGGATATTGTCCATTAAATTCGGAGCATTTATGATTATTAGCATGTGACTCATTGAGAAACGGCTTTGTTAACACAGAATGTGATCAAGTAAGAGTAAGAAGAGCAATACTTTATTTAATGTAGAACGAATAAATTGGTCAGCCCATATATTTACCTCACCTTCAAGATTTTTGCTAAAACGTTGTAACTAAAATTGACACTTGTTTAAAATATCTTAATATAAATTCATCTCAAAAGCATTTTACATAATAAGAAGGGCATAGCTCCCAATCACAATGAAGTTCTAGTTTTAAAAACAATTTTACACGTAGCTGCTCTTGTTCATACTTAACTATACTAATTTGCATTGCATTGAGGTAAACAAGAGGTAAAAAATTCATTTCAAGTGTAAAACATCAAATACTGAAAGCTAAGAAAAAATACAGTCATAAATCACAATTGAGAAATGAACAACTGGACGAAAGCATGAGGATATTTGGTCATGAAGGTTCGAAATGAGTTCGTCTGCATAATGTCCTGTCTCCGGCTGAAAAAGTCATAAACAGAAAGTGTTTAGTTATAAGCCAGTAATATCGTTGTATTTACTTTGGAATAATATTTATAAGAAATATTCTTACCTTCGCATAAAGTTCAGCACCAAATTCATTAGTGGCACAATACTATGCGTCTCCGCCAGCCATAAGACGTCAATTGCGTTATCTACCGTCACATTTTCCGCTATAGTGTTGATGCACGTTTCCCTCAAGTCCTCAACGTTGTACTTGTCTGCAATTCGGAGAAAGTCTGGAGCACTCGCGGTAATCACCTCTTTCGCTATCTTGCCCGTGTAGAGAAATCCGAGCATCCCTTTCACCACGTCCCCATCAAAGTCTTCGATTTTCACCACATTTGTGACGCTCTCCTGCATCGGGATCGTGAACATGGCGAGGAAGACGGGACTCCTCGCGGCGAGCACCGCTTTATGCGCTGGAATCGAGAGGGGACCCACCTCAACAGTGACATCCGAGAGGACCCCCTCCTCGAAAATCTTCCCCACATCAAGCGATAGCTGCTCCACACTGGCCACCTCACTTTGCAGTCGCCTTCCCTTGGAGATGCGGTGGCGTATCCCGATGTCCATCCAGAGGTCACACTTGATGGTCAGATCCCCGTTGGGAAGGAGTTGCGATTTATTGGTACGGAGAGCTTCGAGGAGAAGCCAGTTGTCGTATCCCCAGCCACTTTGATTTTGGAAGGTCATCGCCTGAGCCTGCTTCCCTCCAACTGGTCGGTACTCATTCCCATCTGCGTCCAGGAGCGCCATGGCAAATCTCACGTTGATCTTGTCCACGAGAGGTTCTGCGGACCTGCTTTTGTCCAAGTGAAACTCGACCATGTACAGGTGGGCTGAGATGTACTGCATTCCAGTGACGTCACTTAGCCTTGGGCGGATTTTAAGTTGCCTGGAGAAGAATCAGAGAGTATATATATTTTTTTCAAACATGTTCAAATACTATACCCTAAAAATAATATTGAAATAGAAATATAGTTTTGTTTCCTCCTTACCATTTATGAAAGGACGTTGGATTCCCATCAAAAATTGGGGATCGCAGTGCCATTTTACCGTCACTGGTTAATCCAAAATAATCCTTGATCTGCCACACGAAACTAACAGTTTCTTGCATAAGCTGTAAAAAAATAAATACAATTATTTTCACACAATTTGGAAATTTGTCAGGAACAAGAGTTGAGTTATAAGTAGTTGCAAATGTATTTAGTTCAAAGAATTTTGAAGATGTGTTTTATACCTTTGTCTCCCCCCAGTTCGCGTTAAGGCTGGAAAGATTTGTTGTATCTGGAGTCTGCAAATTGGCCATGTTTGCGGTTGATCAACTATCAGTTACACACTTCAAACAACTGGTGTCTGCAAAGGCGACTGGCAAAAGAACAACCGGCAAAACAATCACAAGGACAACTAGGTCTTCTCTGCTCCAAGTTCTAGCACCGAATAACAGAAAATTGTTTCGGTTCCTCCCTTTTATACCCATCGGTTGACCTTGGTTAAGACAGCCCTGTTAATTCGTGAAGTGAAATTCGAAGTACCCCGTGCCAACTTTTCCACGTTATTTTTAAAATTCAGATTTGCATTTGACCTTTGACCACTTGCTCGCTTCAGACATTTCCTATTTAATCCATGCGCACCCAACATGTATACAAAAGTAATTTACAAACGAACATGGGCACCTAACCACATTACCCAACTTTTGTGCATGCGTAATTGTTTGGATATTTTTACCCTGGAGCTTAACGAACATTTGCATAAAGTGTTTATCTCATAAATTTGACCTTGAACATTCCAGAACAAATGCAACATGTAACTCACTGCTTACTTCGTTTCGAAAATGTTTCCATTTGATAACAACTTTACTGAAGACCTTTTTGAATGCATGCAATAGAATTTATTGCATGCACACGTTCAGGGAAAATGTGGAATGTACCTCTTGTGGCAAATGGTGCATTGTTCAGGGTTCCCTTTGTTCATTTGTTGTGAGTGATCTTATCTTAATCATTGAAATATATGCTAATTGACAAAAATATGTTATTTCGGACAGCGTCTTTTGTCACCTTCCAAAACCAAAAATATCTAATCAACACAAAATACAAATACAAAGTGGTGCAGTGGAAGCAAATGGATATTTATGTACCTAAAGCAGTTTTGCACATGATCGAAATGTGAAATGGTGTACACACTTTCAAAAGGTGAAGCATCAATTTCACTTTCAATATGAATGCATGATGATTAATACATGAAAAATCAATAGTTCCAAGAGCATCTTTTAACCCTTTCCTGGCTTCTTGTGTGCAAAACTGAGGTAAATATATCAACTACAATTTAATCATGACACAAAGCCATAATGCAAAAATAAAAACGAGTCATCTCAATCTAGATAAATATATGCACGGATTTTTGCACATGATTACACCTCTTGACTTTTATTCGCTTTTATTAAGTAATATATCTTGGCTGTATGTTTAATTAACCTACTTTAGATAATACGTGAAAAACGTTTGTGTACTACATTCAGAAGTTCGAATAACTCAAACTGTCAAATGTACATATGTAGCGACAATCGTGTAATACAAAAAAGATAACAAATATAATATAATCATCCAGTTCGAGCAATCTTTTCCACACACTTTGAGCCAACAAATCGCGAAGTTCTCTGGTCCCTCGCAATTCTTCGATCGAGGTAAGGCACCCACTCGTTTTTGTACGCATTGAAAACCTGCATTTTCTCCCTGGCTTCCTGCTGCATCATTGGGCGGATGGCATTCAGTGCAACGGAGACGGTTGGGGGAGCTGCACAAAAAATAAAGCAAAGATGTCAAAATAAAAATTCCTTATATCAATCCATTAGTAAATTACAAAGCTGATAATACTAATAAAATTACCGTTCACAATGATAACTTCGTCGGTCGTTAGCGGATAGTACCTTTCAACTGCTAGTGTCCACTGAATGAGCATAGCCAAGCCTGAGTAAATTACCAAATGTCAGGAATATTAAAATTATTAAAAATTGTTTTTAGTTACTTCAATAATCAATCCAAATTACATATGCTCACGAACATGAAGGACAACTACGTTGGACCAAATTGAAACCATCAACGTCTACCAATACCACTCCCCTCGAGATTCTCGTCCGAGTTTCCATCTGCACCCGGAGGATTTCGCGAAAGAGTCGCTCTGTGCTGTAAACCATATAGCGACTTAGTCTCGGGATTTTTCCACGCATGACAGCTTTCCTCAAGTCCCAGTCTCCCATTAAAATTTCCACGACTTGAGTAATTTCATTAAAATAAAATGGTACTTAAGTTACAAAAGCTATATATGTACAGTCCGTCACAATTCGTATTTTTAACGCAATTTATAACCTGGTCTGCCCTGCTTATCCCTTCCACCGAACGACATAGGATACTCGTCAGCCAGATCAGACCAGTCTTCGGAGATCAACTGGGTCGCATTTATGTCTCGCCTCCACCGCATTGCCTTTTTTGTAGAAATAATAAATTAAAGTTTTCATTTTCAAACTTATTTTTGTGTCATAATACGTACTTTGTAACGAATCAAACCTGTAGCAGCATCGCTCTCGCTTCCAGAATGTCAAAATTTGTCACTGAAATAGAAGATGTACTTTTGTATATGAGCAGTGTGCTAATTATGGATAAAATAGCATGTTAAAATATTAACTTATTCAACCAACCTCGAAGCCATCGAATTAAGTAGAAATCCGACTTCATCACTTCCTCCGGCATGTAAGGTTCGACCAGAGGTCTGAACTGAAAAAGTTGGCAAATTTTCAAATTGAATTTGTTGGCTCCTTGGTTGAAAATTACAGTACAAAAATTTCACTTCAATTTGAGATTTACCTTCTCTAAAGTATCCTTCTCCATTGCGGTTAACAAGAAGTCCCCGGAATCATTTAGAGATGAGACCAATAACTGGTTGCTGCTGATGAGAATTACGAGTGTCGTAAAAACCGATGCGGAAAATAAGGAAAGATACGATTTTCCCGTAGCCATTTTTTTAAAAAACCTCGGTTTTATGGAGTTTATTATATTCGGTGCGAATTGGAATGAAGAGTTGCGTCCTTGCGAAATGGGAAGTGTAGTATGACTTGAGTTTAGTATTTGCAGCAACTTTAAGTTGAAAACATTATGTGGTATCTATAATTGGAAGTTATTAAATCTTATACAAGAAGGTCGGGTTCAATATTACCAAAAAACAACCATTTATTTTTTAAACGTGGATTTGATGTTTTGAATATTATATCTTCATTGCACGAATAGATCAAAAGCTTCGGGTACATTTTGCATTGTACAAGAATATCAAAATATAGAAACAAAAATGTTATATTAAGATGTAGGATGATTTAAAATGTTTTTAATGCGAATGCAAGGCAACATCGTGGAGAAGGATCTCAATTCATCTTTTTCCGGTGCATTGCGTGACCTTACCATAACCATTTTAAAGATGTCTCTGGCCATAATCTTCTCACATAATCAATGTCAATGTCCTTTGTTGATTCTAAAGACGACTTTGTAGGATTATCTGTAGTTTTCGTATCAAGGAAATCTGGGAATTTTCTTGGTTGGAGGAACACGTCACTCCGGTGGAGTGGATGTCCTCTTGTTTGTGTGATGAATCATACATATTTTCTCATAGGACACTGTAGCGTGCATGCATATCATTAAAATTATGATTTTATTTAATAGACATTATTCACATAATGGCATACAGTACATGACTAGACATAATAAAACATGTTATTTTTCGCTATTTCTCAAACATTATCTTCTGTTGCGTCAATGTTGGACATGATATCAACAACAATTTACGTCATCTTCGCGAATCCAGAAAACCTGAAAATTGTTCAAATGAACATGATACACATCATGGAGGGATATGGATGTGAAGACGAGAGCTAATCTCAATGACGAACACAAAAATTGCAATTTTGTGATAGGAACTTGTAACTTAATTACACCTTGATATTATACCTATATGTTTGTGTTGTGTTTATGTGAAGTATGGATTTTTGTAATAAATTAAAATCTTAAACAGGATTCACTTGTTTAAATAAACTTTTAAACAATGGTAATAATATGACTGGGATCGGAAGCATATTTTTCCCTGTTGCTGTAAAAGAGCTCCACAACAGCATCCACATACTTCTGATGGAGCTCATCAATCTGCTGGTTGGTAGGTTGGGCCACCTTGTCCACCTCAATTGGAGCGCCAACGACGACAGTGATTGGGCGACGGAAGGGCAAAACACCGAAGGAATATTGGAACACGCCACGACCCCGAAATGGTACAGGAGCGATTTGAAGAATGGACTGCATCTTGTCTTGAAATGTGCGGAGGGCGGAACCCTTTGGGTTTGGGGGTTGGTCAAAGATGTCAGTCTCTCCAAAGGAAAATACTGGAACAAGGGGTGACCTGAATAAGGAATATGAAGCAAGTTTAATTAAATCAAGGCACGATTCATAGGATAAAAGTGAGATGCTGGAAGTTCCCAATGACCAATACCCATTTTGAAGGGCGACTTTGATGAAGCCTTTCCTTTTCTTGAGTTGGACGATGTACGATCCCGGGTGAGAATCCAGACTTTCAGGAGCTCCACCTGGAATGAGGACGGCGGCGTTTCCACCTCCACGACGACTGAGAAGATAATTCATACCTTTTCTCGAGGCAGCACAGATCCCTATGAGAATAGGCAAGCGAAGTCAAATTACCTATTTCAACACAAGAATTTAAACTTTCTGTTGTCGTTTCTTACCAAGCGACAAGATCACATCCCTCAAAATGGGAAATCTGTAATTAAGCTCGAGCGTCAAAATGGAAAAGTCCAATCCTGGGAAGACCTTCTGAACTTCCTTAGCATCAGTGCCAAAACATCCGAACACTCCACTGCAGAGAACGCCATGCGGATGAGAGCCAAATAAGTAATTTCGCTTCGGGTCGAGCTCACAAGTTTTCACGAGCGTGATGGGAAAATAGTCGGTATAATGTTTCCAAAGGGATAATTTACGGAACCAGTTGAGTCTCCGAGCTCCTTTGTTGCAAGAGTCTCTGTCAATTAGCCAAATCCAGGCGAGGTAAGGGAGTAGAATCCCAAGCCAGAATTTCTGGCTTGAACCGAAAAATAGGAGGTAAATGACAGTTGGGTAGGCGGCTAACGGCATAACGAAAAAGATGAAGAACCAAATTATCACAGAGGCTGTCTGCATTCTCCTCTCCCATGGCAAGTGGACAGGGGCAAATTCCACTCCCAAAACTTTCTTGGCTTTCGCACTCATTTTAGGCTTTTCCGGCATTTTCACAGGGGAATAATATATTTTTAACAAATTCAACAGAAATTTAGTTTTGGCTTAAAATTGGAAAATGCTGGAGGCTGGAGCTCTGTGAGATTGAGATTTCATGCACAATCCACGCGAACTCACTTGACATTACACTTTGCTCCAACTCGTGTTGTAACTTTCAATTGTCTAATCTTATCTTTTCAAGTCACATTGTGCAATGCAATGTGATACCATTTTGATAACCACATGAACAGAATTTACATGTAGACTATTTCTGATTCAGTGCACTCTCCACAAGGTCCACAATCCTCTGTATTATTTCAAGACATATATATTAAGGAAATTTACGCAGAAATTATGATGAGCCATGCATGCATAATATATTTATGGTTAGCATGTTATTTCCCCAAGCTTAAATAGTATGATCATTTCACTAAAAAGGAAATGAATATTATGTTGCTGCTGACGGAAATTGGATTAGATTGGAAATTTGAAGGAGGAAAAAAGTTGCTGTGAGATACATGTTTACTCGTTTTATTTGTTTTGCTCAATCAAACCACATCGAAGTTTTGTAGAGAAATGTGTCACATATATACACATATACAAAATGTGTTAGGGAGAGACAGTATCGAAAAATGACATTTTAACCAAGCCTTTGTTATGCCACGAGTATATCTTTATGCCGGTAATCAGTCAAAAATTCGTACCACAAATGAGAGAATGCGTGCATATCTACTATAAATTAGACTTGACTTTATGTATGCAAATTGGTAAGTTATAATTGTAACCGTGGTAAGCAAACCAGTTAAATTCTGACTTGCAGTTCAAGCAAAAACCATTTCATATACAAACTCCATAGTGGTATTTTTGGAGATTAATGAAGGCCATTCCATGACAAATACACGAACATGCAATGCACATTTTTGGACTATGATCTATGTTCCACATATCCATGTCCACTTCGTATGTGGTACTATGATAGGGGTACGGGACAGACAAGTATGAACTAATGAGAGAAGCATAGTGGAGAAGAGAGATATGTGGTGTGGAATAAATGAGAGTGAATTGTAATATAACGATATTTAAAACTCATCTTGTAAATATTGCGATTATGTCATAAATCATAAATTCTTGCTCCAACAGTTACATTCTTACTTGCATTCTTATATGCATTAAAGATGATTTCATCAACTCAGGGCCAGGGCTAGATTAATGTTTTCTCTTGAGGAATACATAGTATGTTCAAATTCATAGAATGTCGATTAAGCCTATTAATTTGTGACAGGCAATGCTGTGGATATAAAGACTATAAAGATATAAATCCTAATTCAGTTAGCAAAAAGTCATGAAAATGCTTTGTGTGAGCATTCCATAATTGTACAGTGTCAGACGAACCTGGTTTTGAACGAACACACCATGCATTTGCAAAGTACATACAAAAATGTGCATAAGCTTATGAGCAAGCTACGTGAAAAACTTCAACTTATCGCAAATATGGTGCAGTGTTCCACTACTGTCCATGATGAAAAAGTTCATGTGGAAATATTTATCTGCAGCATAAATATACAACATAAATGACAACATGTAGCATGCAGAATGATAAAGCCAGATATTGAGGAGAGGATTGACATCTCTGCGTCTTCAAAATGCTAGGATGGAGAGATTAGGTTTGCATTTGTATTTAAAGTAGACTTATTTTATGACACAAAATTTTAATGAAAAACAGCAACTTGGTTTTCAGCAACTTGCACTGCTATGTGAGCTGATTAGTAAGTATATTGGGTCTCGGCTTGCCGTCTGGAGTAAATCCTCAACCTATTGAAAATCAATATTCTCATCCATCATCCGGCAAAATGGCACCAGCTAGGGGTAAGTCAAATGCAATTGTTGGAAAAAATTATCCAAAATGATTGAGTAAAAGTGAAAGTACTGGTCTTGTTGCAGATCCCGCACTTGAGAAATTGGAAACACTTTTCAAAGAGACTCTCGCCTTAACAATTGATTCCAAAGTCAAGGAAAATTTGGTAAAGGCTCAAAAAATTGCTAGCGCAGCTTCAGAAAAGTCGAAAGGGATTCTCAACAAATTCGCCCTTGATGGAAAAGTTGCGCTGGTGACCGGTGGCGGACAAGGTATTGGTCGAGCTTTAGCTCACGGCTTGGGAGAAGCTGGATGCAAGGTAGCAGTGGCTGACCTTGAGTTGAGCCGTGCAGAGACAGTCGTCGCTGAGCTTCAAGCAAAGGGAATCCAAAGCTTGGCAATCAAGGTGGATGTGTCCAAGAAGCAAGAAGTTGAAGCTATGGTTGAAAAGGTGATATCCACGTTCGGTGACCTTGACATCGGCGTTAACAATGCTGGCATCGTGTTCAACTCAAAGTCTGAGGAAACCAGTGAGCAGGAATGGAACCGTACTTTAGATGTCAATTTAACAGGCCTTTTTTATTGTTGTCAAGCGGAGGCAAAGCATATGCTAAAGAAAAGAAGTGGAAGAATCATCAACACAGGTTCCATATGTGCCACAATAAATACTCACCCACAAAATCAGGTAGCGTACAATGTTTCCAAGGCTGGTGTTCTCCACTTGACCAAGACCTTGGGAACGGAATGGGCAGATCGCGGTGTCACTGTGAACTGCATTTCTCCGTAAGTTATCACTCTTTCGAAGATGAATTACTCGGTTTCGGGCTAACTTTTTATTTATTTATTACTCCGTATTTATTTAGAGGTTGTGTTGATACACCGATGATACGAGTTGAGTCTCTGTTGCCTTATCGCAAGCTGTGGATACGAGATACTCCCGTGGGACGACTTGCTGATGTTGATGATCTTGTTGGAGGCGTACTATACTTGGCGTCACCGCTAGCGTCCTTCACAACAGGACTTAATTTACTAATTGATGGTGGTTTTACCTGCTGGTGAAATGTTGCCAAACCAATAAAGTGACGCTTATTTTGTGTAACACTTAATTTGTATCTATTGTCTTACTTTCTGCATAAGGGAGCAAGGAAGGTCCTCAATTTTTTGGGGTTCCATAAGATAACATCCTCACCGTTTAGTGGTCTAAATTTTCAGTGTTGATTGGTAATGAAAATATGTCAACCTTGCCTAAATAAAGGTTAGTCAGCCAGGCGAGTACAAGTTTTCTAATGTAAATGTATCATTTCATTTAAAAGAAAGTAAAGTCTGTCTGGAAGATTATCGAATGAATGTCAATCAGATAAAATTCGTTTACAATTATGCCGTTGTAAATTGTGAACTTGTACGACCCGATTTACACACAAACATGAAAGTTCATGAGTACAGAGCATGATTGCATACTTCCATTGGTCTGAACTAGCGATTATAATTCAACTTCTCTCATTAACCAAAAAACTTGATTCAGTGGCTGTCACGAAATAAGATTTTTGATGTGAAGACATTATTACGTAACTCACAGCCACGAGTCATGTCAAATGTCAATTCACGTTTATACATGGTTTGGTTGTGAGTATTCACGTGTGCAGTAGCAAATTTTAGAAGCAAAGCATACCTCCTCTGTCATAATCTAAAACATTGATAACAAGCTAATTGCTACTTTGGCTGTATCTAAGTATCTGCATGTATGCCTATGTAAGTTGTTTGTACAAATGATAAACTTAATGACATACATGTCGTAAAAGGGATAAAGCCACAAAGATAAACCGAAGGTCAACTTGTTTGAAAAGGTTTAGGTGAATCTGTTGTGGGTTTGTCTTTGCTTACTCCTCCACTCTACTTGCAGATAGCGATAGTAAAAGACATTCTTGTTGGAAAATAGTCGCAGTTTCACTAGAACCTCCTTGCAACTTGGACTGGATTACTGGAAATTGACCTAGTGTTCAAATAAGCATAAATTCTTTTCATTTTTTAAAATGGCTGCTGCACTTGGTAAGGATAAAATTATTTTGAAAGGAACCCATTCGTTTTATGGCCAAGTTTTTATATAATTTCTCTTAAATTCAGATCCCGCATTAGAGAAATTGGACGCCATCATCAAGGAGACCCTCGCCTCAACCACTGATACCAAAGTTAAGGAAAATCTAACGAAAGCACAAGAAGTCGTCAACACAGCCTTGGTACGATCGAAAGGAATACTCAATAAATTCGCCCTTGATGGAAAAGTTGCACTCGTCACCGGTGGTGGACAAGGTATTGGCCGTACTTTAGCTCACGGCTTGGGAGAAGCTGGCTGCAAAGTGGCAATCGCTGACCTTGAGTTGAGCCGTGCAGAGACAGTCGTCGCCGAGCTACAAGCAAAGGGAATCCAAAGCTTGGCAATCAAGGTGGATGTGTCCAAGAAACAAGAAGTTGAGGACATGGTGGAGAAGGTCATATTCACTTTTGGAGACCTTGACATCGGCGTTAACAATGCTGGCATCGTGTTCAACTCAAAGTCTGAGGAAACCAGTGAGAAGGAATGGGGTCTCACTTTGGATGTGAATCTGACGGGAGTTTTCTACTGTTGCCAAGCTGAGGCTAAGCACATGCTGAAGAAGGGGACCGGGAGGATTATCAACACGGCTTCCATGAGCGCCACTATTGTTAACCATCCCCAGGGTCAAGTAGCTTATAATGCTTCCAAAGCTGGCGTTCTTCACATGACAAAAACTTTGGGGACTGAATGGGCCGATCGTGGAGTAACTGTCAATTGCATTTCACCGTAAGATTGTTGTAGAATGAATGAAGCATTATTTTCGAAATGTGGAGATATCTTTTTAACAGATCATAATTATTGTCCAATTTTTATTTCCCTCCAGTGGATATGTTGATACTGAGCTGACGAGATCTGAGAAGCTGCTGCCCCTCAGGGAGATATGGATTAGGGATTCGCCAATGGGAAGACTTGCTGATGTTGACGATCTCGTAGGAGGAGTTCTGTACTTGGCGTCATCCCTTTCAAGCTACACAACTGGACTTAATTTAATTATGGATGGTGGCTTTTCGTGCTGGTGAAAAGGGTTTTACGAAACGTACTTCGATAATAGTTTTAATGAAATGTTATTACATTTATGCTTCCGGTTTGTAGGTAATTATTGTTACACTGTTCTGCAGTAATATATAAAATGCTCGCGTCACAAAAGGTGTGGTTTGATAACATTTGGGTTTGATTGGCTGGTTTGAAAATAAAATATGTTGAGCCAATATCAAATTTGCTTTTCGCAAACACCAAGACTGAAAATTTATTCCTGCAAACATATTGGACTAACAATATTATTTTTGATTTGAGTATTTCGAGCGTGGAGTTAGAAAATTATGAGATGAGACGACTTGCTATATGAAAATCATAAATCATCGATATCTGTACTAGTGTGATATTAGCGTTCACCCTCAAACAAAGCATTATTTAGAGTTGTTCCCTAAAAGAGTGTAAATAGATTCACGAATATTCAGTTTCATAATAATCGCAAAGAAAGGAGGTGAATGTTTGCATATTAGGAGTGTATTGTGATTGTGATAAGAGGCAGAGGCAGTAGCTGCAGTAGAAAAAACTGAACATTCAAAGGTTACACCAGTCATCTTCCTAAATACTATATTGATTTATTGAATCGTTTTAATCAGTTGCATTGCACATTATAATTTTCTTCAAGCGGAAATGTTCCCTTACGGTGAATCCTCTTCCATGTACAGGAACTACTACCTTCACTAGAAGGGAAGGTAGTAGTTCACAATTGGGAAACCTTGCAAAATAAGTCTTATAATTTAATTAAGATAAACTGGTTTTGTCAGTTGTCACTCATCGTGTCATGCAGCATCGTACACGGTGGAAGAAGGAAGCTGAAAATGAGAGAAATTGTTTGCTTTCTTATATACCAAATGGAAAGAACAAGAACTGAATAACACCCATAAAATTATTAATTTGTAAGAATTGAGTATTAAGTCGTGAATTTAGAGCTTGATTTTAAGTACGTTGGTGAAGGTGCCTGTTCTGACTTCAGAATGGTTATCGTCAAAGCCTGTTATAACTTGCTCCGATATCAAATTAATCTAGGAAATACGCTAAAGATTGTGCCGATAGCATTTTATCCAACTCCAAGAAGCAGGATTACTCGTCCAGTGAATTCGAGAAAGATTCTGATCCCATTCTACATCTGGAATATCCCTCTTGTTTTAGCTTTTATATTCAACCTCTTCCAATTTCGCGACGAGGTGAATGACAACGTTGGAAACTTGGAAAGTTCGAACATTCTCCGAGCCCTCTACCAGTTTACAAAATTGGAAACAAGATTTTGTGGTTTGGCATTTAATTGGCTGATTTATTCGAAGAGGTCTGAATTTTCCCAACTGATAAACTTCATTCCAAGTTTCGGTGCAAGTATGCAGCGAAGAAGTAAAAAAACTCAAATGACATTAACAAAACACTGAGAAACATAAATATTGAATATATGACCTTTGTACTTAATTTTTTTGCCATTTAAAAAAATATTTTGCAGAATTTGGTTGGGAAAGAAATAACAAGATGGGGAATTGGGAAACTTCTCTAATCGCATTTATTGTGGTTTTTGCATTATGGACATATTATATCTTCATGTCCGTCGTCTCTGCTGTTTTTCCTTGTACTCAAGAAATTTATCAAAAAGTATTCGGCGTTCGGGATAGTTGCTCTCAAGGATTTTCACCGGAAGCACGAGTGGTTCTTTTTCTTCTGGAGTATAGCACCCTGCTCCAGGCAACTTTTTCTACAGGAGTAGTGATAACTTTGTCCATCATAGCGAATCAAAACATTAACCACGCGTTGGACATGATTCGGTAAAATTTTCACTAATAATCGTATCGTTCATATCGTTTTGAAATAAATTAACTTAAATATTAACATTGTGTATTCTAATAGGAATCTGAAGTTTGAAGCAGTAATTTCGCAGTTTTACAGAGAGACGGAAATATTCACGGTGTTGTGTAACAAATGCTTCCAGCAGATCTTTTTTGCTTTGCTACAATTTCTTGGCTCCGTCGTGATAATCTCGGATCATTACATCATCATTACCTATTTCGATTTACTACCAAAACCCTTGTCGGCCCTGATCATTTTCCGAATTGCCTCTTCTGCAATTGCGGTTTTCTCAATTTTGCATATTGCATCTCGTCCACATGAAAAGTCCATTCGTATTTTGAAAATGTGGCGAAGCTCCTGGAGAAAGGATTCTTTCATGGGGAAATTTGCCAGGACGTGCAGGCCAGTTGTATTGAAGAATGGAAGCTTCCATAAGATTGACAAGTGGAGGGGCCCTGCCATGCTGAGGTATTGTCTTCAACGGATATTCTACTTGCTTGTGAACAAGGGGAAAACTACACATTAATGTATTTGCGATGTTTGTGTGATTGGAATAGTTTAATTGAAGGCTTGTCTGGAACTTTTGGAAAATTTGTCACCTTATTTTAATTTAATATGCCCATGATACACATCATTTTGACACATTGACATTTTGGCATGATCGAATAAATTGAATTAATGCCAACTGCTTCATTGAAAAATTAATCATTTGCCATGCGAGCAAAGAGAGTACACAGTTGTTGAGGCTAAATTTAAATCTAATAATATTAACTAGATGTTGGATAGATTAGAAACACTGGCAAAATGATATACTGTTTTAAACAGCAGTGTTTGCACATACATTCCGAACTGAAGTGCCAGAAATGTCTACTGCAACATATATTCCTCTTCAAATTCTCTAAATACAAAATTCGATTCAACTTAAAAAGTTATATCCAGTTTGTAATAGTTTGCATTATGGTTGTCATCCGAGCAAGTTATGACTTGCTTCAACTTCAAATCAACATTGGAAATATGTTGGGGCTTGTGCCCATCGCATTTCATTCAAAATCAGGAATCCGGATTACTCATCCAGTGAATTCAAAAAGCGTCTACGTCTGGAATTTCCTTCTAGTGTTGGCTTTTATATTCAACATGCTCCAGCTTCGGGACGAGGTTTCTCAAAACACTGCTGGCCACTTTGAAAGCTCCAACTTTCTCCTAGCTCTCTACCAATTTACAAAGTTGGAGATAAAATTCGGTGGTTTGATGTATAACTGGCTACTTTATTGGAAACGGTCTGAATTTTCCCAACTTGTCAACTACCTTCCAGGATTCTGTGCCAATGAGAAGCGTACAAGTAAATCACAAACTATATGAAACTATATATTTTATTTTAAATACTAATTTGTTACGTAAACTCTTGTTTGCGTTCTGCAGGATTTTGTTGGGGGAGGAAAGGCAAGGTAGAATATTGGGAAACATCGTTCATTGCATTTGTCATTATTGCAATATGCACGTACTCCGTCTTTGTCTCTTTAGTCTCTGCAATTTTTCCTTGCACTCAAGAAATCTATCAGCAACTCTTTGGCGTTGCGAATGGCTGCACTAAAACATTTTCCTCAGATGTTCGACTCATTCTTTTTCTCTTGGAGTTTTGCACTCTGTTGCAATTGAATTTTTCAGTTGGAATTGTGGTAACTGTGTCCATCATGGCGAATCGAAACATTAACTTTTCTCTTAACATGATTAGGTACGTTTTAAAATGGATCCATTCTTTTGGCCATGGGAGTAGATATGTGTGAATGAACTTAACATTTTAGTCTAAAATAATATGTGGATGTTGAATATAGGAACGTAAGGAACGAGACTGTAATTCCACAATTTTACAGAGAAACGGAAATATTTACCATTTTGTGTAATCATTGTTTCCAGCAAATCTTCTTTCCGTTAGTGCAATTTCTTGGGGCAGTTATAACAATCTCGGATCATGTTATTATCATTTCGTATTTCGATTTACTACCAAAACCCTTTGTGGCAGTTATCATTTTTCGAATTGTTTGCGTTACGATCATGATTTGCGCAATTTTGCATATTGCATCTCGTCCGAACGAAAATTCTGCTCGAATTGTGAAAGGATGGAGAAGGTTACGAGGAAAGAATTCCGTTTGGGGGAAATTTGCGAGGACATGCAGACCAATTGCATTGAAGAATGGAAGCTTCCATAAGATTGACAAGTGGAGGGGTCCTGCCATGCTCAGATATTGTCTTCAACGGATATTCCACTTGACTTTGAATACACGAAAATGTACAGAGTAGTTCAAAGAGCATAAATGTTAGCCTTTACGTATTTAGGACACTTCCAATGTTTGCATAAAACAATATACGAGGTGGGGTAACATTATTTCACCACGACTGTCAACAAAGAGCTGTACCTATTTAAACAAACGTCATTCAAAAAGTTAAAGGGATTTTCCACTCTCGTATTTCTTGCTGACTTACCCCAATACGTATTTGGCTTCACAAGTGTTATATTTAATTATGGCATACCAATTCATTAATTATTAAATGTGAAATGCTATGAATTTCTCAGCCAATTCACTTGTCAGTCTAATCTAGAAATCTTGGAGTGTGTATAAATTATTAATTGCTATTAGAATTGAAGGAAAATAATGACGGTACAGAATATATAGATACTCATATTTGCGGAGGATGATGGTGAGCCGATTGCAATTAGTAAATCTAAATGTGTTGGTTGGAACACTCCTACCTACCCAATTTGAATAATTTTCTTGGAAAATAATTACTCCATATGCACTGGACGTTGTAGCGTAGTAGTCCGTTCGTACCAAGCCCCAAAATGGTTGTAATTCCAGCAAGTTTCCAGTTGTTAAAATATCAGATTAATTTTGGAAATATGCTAAAAATTGTGCCGATCACGTTTAAGTCGCCAGAAAGCAATATTTCTCAGCCAGTAATTTTTCAAAAACATTTGCTAATATTCTATTTGTGGAGTTTCCCATTGGCTGTAGCTTTAATTTTCGACTTGGTTCAATTTCGTGACAAAATATGGAAACTGGAAAGCTCCACTTTTATCCGAACTCTTTTCCAGGTGACAAAGTTGGAAGCGAAATTAGGTGGTAGTATTTGGATATGGTTGATATACTCAAAACGATTCGAATTGTGCGAACTTATAAACCATCTACCTCAGTTCGGAACAAGTGTTGAAGAAGGTATATTTATTATATTGTAACATAATGAAATTGCTCAATCTGTAATTTCATTAACATTTTCCGTTTCAGAGCGTACCTTCATCGGGACCAAACTTAAAAGGGGGTATTGGGAAACATTCTTCATAGCCGTTATCATCGCTGCAATATCCATGTGCTGCATTCTTATTCCATTTGCCTCTGCCATCTTACCCTGCACCCATGAAATTTACCAGCTTGTGTTTAGCTTTGAAAATAACTGCTCCACAAATGTGCCTCTAGTAATTAGAATTGTTCTCTACATCACCGAGTACATGAGTCTTCTCCCCATCAATTTCGCCGCAGGAATTGTTGTCTCTGTGGCCATCATGGCATTTCAAAATATAAACCTGTCGTTGAACGTGATAAGGTATTTGTACACTTTAGACTTTTACTCTCTCCGTAAACTTGCTCTAAAGTATGATTATAATTCAGTTTGTCCATTTGTGTAGGAAAACTTGGAGGCATGAGCAGCGGAACGAAATTCGGAATTCCACAGTTCCCCAACTCTATAGGGAGTCGGAAATATTTACGGTGTTGTGTAATCTGTGCTTCCAACAGATTTTCTTTCCTCTGACACAGTTCTTTGGATCGATCATAATCATTTCAGATCATTACATTCTGATTGTCTTTTTCGACTTGCTGCCGAAGGTGGTCTCTGCGATAATAATTTTCCGAATTGTCTCATGCGTCGGTGGTATTTCCTCAATTTTGCATATTGCATCCCGTCCGAATGAAAAGTCTGTTCGGATTTTGAAAGGGTGGAGGTCCATGAGAAAGGCTTCTTTTATGGGGAAGTTTGCCAGGAGTTGTAGACCAGTTGCCTTGAAGAATGGAAGTTTCCACAAAATGGACAAGTGGAGGGGTCCGGCTATGTTGAGATATTGTCTCCAAAGGGTTCTCTACATGACCGTTAACACATGAAAAATGGATTTCTCTATAATGATGTACACCTCATATCTGCTGCTTACTGAAAATGGATGTTTTGTTCGCTGACAGATTATTTATTAGTCAAGACTGGTTCTTGGCGAAAATCGTTGAGAAAGGATTATTCACCTGAAAATGTGCCTGGACTTGCAGACCAGTTGCATTGAAGAATGAATAGAAGTTTCATACGATTGACAAATGAAGGGGTTCCAGCCAAATCAATGTATTTGTCTTCGGGTGAATATTCTACATGCTTGATCTAAAGCTAAACAGTAGTTGTTGACAGACACCGCTCATGTATTCAGAATCGTGGCCAGGGTACATGGTAAATTTCATGAATTACGTCGCATTTGTGGTATCGGCATCATGCTTTACTATTCTTGGAATTAATTAAGATTTTGTTTGTACATATGAGCATGGGCATTTTCCCCGCATATGAATAATTAAGTGTTTGCATCTTACAACTGTTATCCAACGGTGCGATGCTTTGTAATAAATCTAATTTCAAAAATTCACCCAAACCGTTTCGTGTTCGTGCGGCATAAAGCACGGTCTCAAATAATGCGATAATTAGCTGTGATTATTATTTATTATTAAACTAATGAGCTCGTCGATTGCCGATGAGAAGTAAATCGAGAGTCCTTGCCGCATTAAAATCTACAAATTTGATTGGAGTAGTCTGCTCCGCATGGTTAGAATAACCTAGCTTGATTTTAAGAATAGTAGCAGCTTTCATCAACTGCCACTCCAAACGTCTTTCCTTCAGGCCTTTCCTTTTCCTTTGGGCGGACACCATCCTCATCCACTTCCGTTTCCCACTTTCAGCAGCAACATGTACATCACTGGCAAATCCAAATAGTCCCAACAGTCCAATAAGTCCATCAATGAAGAGTATCAGGATGCATACAAGGTTGAGAACTGACAGTCGGCCATTCTTACTTTGACGGAAGACAGAAATTCCTACATAGGCAGTGGTCACTTGCAAAGGAGACAGGGCAAGGAGCACGTACGCCAAAAGGTCGGAATGGAACTCGTTGAATAAGTTGGTCAGCAAATGAATTCTTTTGTAATGTTGGAAAATCCGCTTAGAATCACTTCCAAGGAAGTTTCGCCAAAAATAAGAATTATGTGTATTTATGATTCTGAATCTGATATCAACAAATATTCCATAAATAAATACCTTATCTTCATCCCCGCCGATATCAATGAAGTGATACTTGTCGTACACAAAAGCATTTCTAAGCAGAAGAATATTGCGTTACAGGCAATCAAGTACCATACGAATACATTTCCTAAAGAGATTCCAAATTCGATATCCACAGTCATCGGGAGAAACACATTCGTTGGAAAGTTGGAGTCAATCACTGTCATCAAGCCGAGAAGGATCAACGCTGGTCTCGTGCTCGTTACAAGTAGCTTGCTTAGAATTGTTGCTGTTGTAAATGAGGTGTTGGATTTAAGTTTAGCTGTGGGGTTACTAGAACTCTCCAGCTGCAACAATCCGTTGAAAGTATCAATTAAAATCGTCGATTGATTCAAAAACTTCCAGTAAATGTATGCAGAGGATAGGAGAGAAATGCCTGTGTAGAGTGCTTGGGAACGTAGAATAAGAAGGTGCTTCAATTTTGAATCGAAAGTCACGTGGTACATCATTGCAACTCCGAGGAATGCACAAATACACATTCCAAGATTACGCATGAGTCCGAATGGTGTTTGGTTAGAATTAAACTTAATTTTTGTGAATTTTTCGGTTTGGGGCTCCCAGTGGAATGGAAGAAGGGGAAAGGAGAAAATCGAACAGAATTTGAGGTAAGTAAGTAGATCTTCCAATACTGAATTGCTTGCCTTGATGGGTTTCATATTTCGACGTAAAGTCGCGATCACGCGGTAAAGAGGTGAAATTCGCTTCTATGCTGGACTTGAACTAGTTGAACTGGACAATAATGTTGGGCTACCTCGATAAAAACCCGTTATGACAGAAACAAGATGTATTAGTTTGACACGTAGAGAATGTGTTCTTTTTGTTCGAACATGAGGATTCCTTGTATTTGTACGGTTACATCAAACGCCAAAATTACATGATTTGACCGTCCCAAGTTAACATATATGACATGTTCGTGAGAGTTATTTTGACTCATATATCACATATCAGAGTTGAAATCTAAACTCATTCTCTTTACCACGCTGTGACTTTGAAGGTGAAGGTATGTTGAAGATGTGAACGAGTCCTCCACTTTTGAATTTAAGTTATATCAGCATGAAGCTGAGGACGTGGTGCTTTTATTTTTATTAGAATTTTCATGATTTGTCATATAATATAGGATTTATTTCTCCTCCTTTCCAATTGCACACTACTTCAAACTTTTCTGGATTTTCACGAATATGACCAACTCTGATTATGATGGAACACGAACATGTTGGTTGTTCGTTAATCACTACTTCTTCCTCCCTCTTAAAAACATTAAAGGTGGCGTCTGCAACGGAACTGGCATTGGTAATGTGGACATCATTGGAGGTGGTTGGAGTACGGCTGTTTCTTCTACATTTATTGAGTTTCCATCTCCTTGAACAGCAGATTGATATTCATTTCCAAGATTATTATTCTTCAGGGTTTTCTCATGCTCCACCATATTTTGCACAATATTTCCTGTTGCAATTCTGAGGGAAACCACTGCAACAAAAATGCATTTTTAGTAATCACTCCCACGTATGTCTGTTAACCATATCTCAAATTTTATGAAAATTCTTACTCAGGCAAATGATGGCAATGCTGACAGCGGCAGAAAAGGTAACAACAACGATAAAATGAGAGACCCTTGGTTTTCCAATCATTCTTTTGTCTTGCTCTCTCCAAGTTGCTAACATGACATGACACGAATCAAAGATGCCGACTTGGATATTTTGTTTGTTCACAACCCAAGAAATATTCACTGAAACTTATCATATTTATTTATGATACTTAGGCCATTTATGACACTATGAAAATTATACAAATATTGTATTGTGCAATGCTTATGCGAAATAGATTAATTGTGCAATGCTCAATGCATCTAGAGTAGAGCAAAAGGTCATAAAATACCAACAAGGCTGTGAATCTTGTTAAATTCTTTATTGTTAAATTCATTAATGGTTTGTGTTTTTATTAATTATTTTTTTTACATAAAGGTATCCATGTATTTCTAACGATAACAACTTTTAAAAATTAGGTTCGAATAAATATACAATTTTCGGCAAATTGAAAACGCTGATTTACTTACAAAAGGAAGCACGCAATTTAAACTCCATTTTTATGGCCAACATGACATAATATCATATGCATATGGTATATTAGACTCTGTACACACGGAGAGCTAATTGACTATATATACTTATTAATGGTTCTTTACGGGTTGTAAGACACGGAGAGATTGTAATTTATTTATCAAAGCTTTTTATACAAACATTTCCTTAAATTAACTAATGTAAATTTATAACTCTTCGTAGTATAATCTTACGGATATTTAATCGGTGGAAATGTTGTCAGATTTTTAAATAATAAAAATCCCAAGAAAAATTTTCATCGGAGGTTTGCATATGAAGTATAAGCTCATATTATTGTTCCCAAATCTATGGACTTTTTTGGAGAAGCAAACGAAAACTGTCAAGAAGAACAAATATTTTCAACAGAAACACAAAAGGCTGCCATCATTTTATGTACAAATTCTTGTACTATTTGTTTTAAATCAATACGTTTTTGGATGATTATTAAAACCTGCTGAAAGAATACTGTGTTTAAAGGTTCTCACTTAAAAAGAATTCCATGTTTTTAAAATTTTTTGCATAAAATGTAATCTAGAATTTCTTACGGATTCAAGGCAGGATTGAACATGAGCAGAGTCAAGAAAATGACGACAGGCACATGCTCATTAACAACTGGCGCAGAGTTCGTCTCATTATCCAAGCTATTATTATTATTTTCATGACTTCTCGACTGGCCATGGTCATGACCATGAGGATGACCACTATGACGTCCCAAATCCCTATCTTGTCCATCTCCTCCTAACTGAGTCTTGTCTTTCGCCTCCTCATCAGCCTCATCATCCTCCACCTTCTGAGGATTATTCTCATGCTTATACTTCTCACTGTCCTTATCCAACCCAACTAGCACTGGCTTATCAGGCGCATTCTTATCCAAATTCGTTGGATTTCCCGTGGAATCCTCTTCTCTCGCAATTTTCTCCAGCTCTGGAGTGTTCACAGCCTCGCTCTTGGAATACATGTAAGAGCGGCTTCCAATGAAGACTCGCGCCACGCGGAAGTTGACTTCGGTGAAGTCATAACTGTTCATTTTAAATCTTTGTATTCTATTCGTGACCATGTACAAGTATCCTTTGTCATCGAAGCCAAAAGTGTCTGGCCACTGGAGATCCACATCGTTGGAGACGAGGAGCACTTCATTGTCCATTCTCCCTTGGGTTGTGTTCACGTAGACGACAGAGTTGTTGGTGAGAAGGCCAGAGAAGAGGAGGCCTTGAGAGTCCATTGCGAGACCGTCTGATTGGGATGATGTGCGGCCATGACTGACCACATCCGAGTCTTTCAAACCGACCCCATTAACGGCATCGTGGAGGACAGACGTTGGCACGGAGTACAGATGGAAGCTGGACAAAGGACAGTAGTAGACGCGGTCGAAGTTGGAGTCTTTTGGGGAGAGAGCAATCCCGTCAATATTTGTGTTGAAGGTGTAATTCCCATCTGGACACACAAAAACAAACAAAGCCGAGTTAAAAATATTAAATTGGATAATTGGAAATGCGTATTGGCAAAGTCATATGAATTATGACACAAGTGAGCCGAAATTAGCAGACTCACGTCAACTCAAACATTTACCCTTTTTGCAAAAATTGCCACTATATGCTTTTATGCAAATTGAGATAGGAGCAAAAGTATAATCATTACTTCTCACGGAAGCCTCTAATCACAGGTACATGGGCACAGGTACTCTAGACTATTGCTTTTGTGGTTACCTCGTGTGAATATTTTTGTTGAGGGTGTAAAAATGTGAATGTACTATTAACACGCTATGGGCATACGCAAACCAGGGATTATGCAGCGTTTATATTTTGTTGCTGGTCCGTGTCATTGTGGCGTAATGAAGCGTATATTTTGTTTGTATTTCTTCACTTTGCCAATTTTTAAAAGCTTTAATGGCGAGCGTACATGAACTCAAGGGGAAACCAATTTGATTTAACGAAAAAATTTCAAAGGAAATTGGAGTGTGATTAAAAATGATAAGAGATCATGACGTCTAGATATTTTTGAAGACTTACCCAATATCTTCACGGTTACAGCGCCAGGGTCAGCGGCCATAGTTTTGTGATGAACAAACCATGAGCGATTCTCCTCCAAATTGTACACCACAAGCTTGGCGTCATTCGCATCCGTAATATAAGCCCAACATTTCGTTTTCTCCGTACATCCGACCACAATATCATTGAGGAAGTTACTCGTATGCGCGACCACGCTTGATGGAAACTCGAATCGATGAACAACTTGGTTAGTGTCCAAATCTATAAGGAGCAACTTTGGAGGACACTTGTTGTCGGGATTGGTGAAGATGTTGACACGGCCAACGTCCACAACCCACATTCTGTTGAAGTGGTCAATCTCCATGGACTGGATATACTGGAGACTGTCGCAGTTTCCGAGTTGCTGCATTTCCCAAGATGGATAAGGAATTAGGAGAGGGCTCAACTTGTTCTCTGCACTGGACGTGTTGAGATTGACATAGTTGAGCGTGGAGGGGACGCCTTCCCTCCATCTCGGCACTGTGAGGAAGACCCTATCCCCATGAACTTTGATTCCAGTAATGACATTATTCTGACGAATAAATTCTTTGTTGGCTACAAGCCGGTCGCGATGCTCCAAAGACGGGAACTGGTAGTCAATTTCCTTCCAGCCGAAAACTACTTCGTACGAGGACAAGGGATTGTCGGTGCACACGGTGGACAAAAATGTCCAGAGGAGCAGCGAGACAAAGAGTTTCGAAGGGTTGCGAAGAAATGCCATTGTGTCTATATTGACAGAGAAGAGGGGAGAGAGAGGATAAAAAATGAAGGTTATTCCAGGTCCGAATTGAGATTGGCACTGGCAAGTGAGAAGGAGAAGCATAGCATGGTAACTTCTTTGTCATGTCATCATTCCCACCACCACCACACGTACCTAAATCTACCTGAGAGCACACAATGTGCATTTCAAATACTCTTTTTGCAAAACACTTTTTTCTACATGTACATACATAAACTTGGGTTTAGTTTAGTACGAGAGTAAAAAAATATGCGAGATGAAATGGATAAAAAGCGCAAGATAGAAGGGGAACAGGTTTTATGCTTCTTTCGGCTGAGAGTTTTTGAAGTTTTTCGTTTGGACATGGATGATTGTGTAGATGAGAGCTATAGGGCTGCTACACGAGAGGATGATAATGTTGATGGGAACAATACTCAAAAACTCACACAGCTAAGTTCTTCATTTATTGCATTAGCTAGAATTGGAGAGTTGACTTTTTCGCAATTATCCATTTACCCTCTATCCCTCTCCCTCACCGTCCACACGTCAGACAGTCTCGTTAATGCTTATCCATTGTAGACAAAAAAGAGTGTGATCCCTAAGCTATCCACGCATTATCCTTGCAAAACACACGGAGAGAAGCTCAAACCCCTTCCTCCGCTGATGTTTTCAATTCACAATCAGAACGAGAGGAAAATTTTTGAGAAAAAGATTTATGGTTGTGCTTTGCAAATCAAGTCTCATCCTCATCTCAGCTTCTTCTTTAGCTTACGGCGATAAAGCTGCAGCTTCATCTTAAGATGAGTCCAGTTTTAAGAAGAGAGAGAGACAGAGTGTGTATGTGTGAGTGAGGTCTCCATTCTCTCTTGCAAAACCAGCATGACTCAGATGACTCTTCACTTTTTTATGTTGTTTGGGAATGGAGACAAGTTCAACATTCTTTTTTCTCCACACTGCATCGGAAAAAAAATGTTAATCGAAAGAGAGAGATGTGGGGGATGACGGGATATGGTCTCCTCGAGAGAGAAGTTTGTAGAAAAAAAATTGCTCGCCCTATTCTGCACACATCCACGTTACGTGTAGGTTTTATTTTCCAGAGGCGTGTATATGCATCTTAAAATGTTTTTTGTCTCTCGAATGTGCATAAAAGTGGCAAGTGGGTATATACATTTAATATGGGAAAAAGATGAAACATGCCATTTGGTTTATGTTTGTGTGCCTTTCCACAACTTGTCATTATATGAGATTTTTTATAGTATGAGCGAAAAAGTTGTAAAGTGTGTGAGTGGAGGGATATAAAGAGCAGGCGTATAGGATGAAATGCATGGGAGATGTAAAAAGGTGAGTAGCCTCTGATTCCGGTCATCCGTCCGGTGATGTTATCCATGCTTCTTTCCACATAGCCCATCTCCCTTGCAACTTTTTTTAACTCTTTTTATTCACCCAATCACTTTATGTATTTAGGAACTCTGCTATAGCTCTGTCCAGGTATGTTGTATGTAGGTAGAGAATTTTGTGAACAAAACTCTTACTTCAAACAGCTTCAGAGAATTCTCTGCTTGATTTCAGGTTTTTCATCGTAACAAACAAGTTCGGAATTGAAATGGACGTATGACGGGAGCTGGCTGGGCGAGAGTGCAAATTGTAATTGTTTAGCAAATTTGATCGCTTTGATACTATGCCTTGTGTTGTTTTGCAACGGATGTGATGATTTCCCCTCTTTTTTTGTTGTTCGAAGGGGAAAAAATTGTTGACATAATTTCTCAATTGTTGGTATCCAGTCTTGTATGTCAATATGTAAGTATGTTATGCATGCGGAGTAGGTATGAAATTGTCAAATCCGACCAAACGGTAACGGGATTTTTAAAATGAGTGAGAAACTGGATGCTAAATTGATGACTTATCGTTA
>JAQFZW010000787.1:0-42267 GCA_034687055.1 Heteromurus nitidus | reverse complement strand
GCACCTTGGCGCGAAGGAGCTGCTTCTTTTGACGCTTTTGGTGGAAATGCGCATCTTCAAGGTGCAGCATAATAAGGATCTAGCTTCACTTTGCACACGCCAGTGGAAATCCACCATAACTGTACAGAAGGTGGATAGGTAGGTACATACATATAATCCGCCACAGAGCGCAGAACAGAGGGTATTCCTGGAAGAAGAGGACGACGAGAAGAACTGATTGACTACTTTACGACTACGACATGTATGGGTATTATATTGCTCACGGTAATTCGTAGAATAACGTGTGTGCCTACCACTATTTTGCATATACACAAGGAAAAATTATTCTCTTTAGATCCACAAGTACTGGGACAAATACGTATTACAGCTTTCGCTTATTGCTCAGCTTATACTTTCACGTTATCACATTTTCTCTCTCTCTCTCTCTTCTACTTTTCAGATTCCTACCAGATGCAGATGAGAGTTGAGCTGGTGAGCTGACTAACTAGCAGAGTTCAGGGTAGAAAGAGGGAAGCGAGAGAAGAGAGAGAGAAGGCAAAAAAGGAGGAAAAGGAGTATAAAGCTAGAACATTATGAATGCCTCTAGTCTTGGTGGAGAACACCGTAATTTGTCTTTTGTGACATGACATACGATTTCAGGGAACAAAGCTTGTACACAAATTCGTCTTATTGGAGAAAAATCCCGTTGCTTCCATGCACCACTTTTCCCTTCTAAAAAAGAACTTTTGATGCCTACACACATACACGGAGGATATATACTTATATGCTGAAGGAAAAGCTCTCGTCGAAAGAAGGGCAAAAATAGCTCCTTGTGCTGTATGCTTTTGAGCATTACCACAAAATTAGCTAAGAGAAGACTTTTCTCCTCTCTCTCTCTCTCTCTCTCTCTCTCTCTCTCTACGTTCGCTTTTAGGAAATGGAAAGTCTTTTCCGTCGTGTGCTTTCCAATTTGGCTTTTTGTTAGACTTAACATATATAATCTCATTTATAAATGCTTTATCTGGAAAAAATGATGATTTGATGAAGGCGTCTTAGGGAAGAAGCACATATGCACAAGACAGCGTCAGTGTGTTGACCATAATAAATTTCGACTCCTTTTCCTTCTCTCGCGTTGACGGGAGACTATACGTATATTTATATACATGAGATGAACGTTAGTAGGTTTTTTTTGTGATGGTTGGTGGGCGACTGTTCCCAAAAATCTCCTATCCCTTTTCTTTCTTTTCTTGTTCCTTCTTTCTCTGTCGACGAAATCTGCTTAAGTGAATTTCTCATGAATGTGGATGAGTCAACTGCCAACACACTTCGCTCTTTTTTTGTAGGAAAATTTGTTCATTTCCTATTGTGACAACATGTGAATAATCCAAGCATTTTATTTATCCTCAGCTTCACTACCAACATTTCATTTCAATTTTTAGCAACTTTTTTTGTACCCCTACTCTCTCCACTACTACTCCACTTGGAATTTTGTGTACACTTGTTCTTTTATTCTCATCTCCTGTTTCTTATATGCTCTCTCCTCTTCTCTCCATCGTTCAAGGAGAGAGAGAGAGAAAGAAGAAGAAGAAGGAGAGAGGAGTAATAATCCCATAGCCAAGTTTAATGGTGGTGGTGGTGTGTACTTTGCAACTCTGAGAGTGTGTGACTACTTTTGCTTTCACCACTTGTGAAGTTATTACTTACTACGTTTTCCTCTTATTCCCCTTTTTCTGGTGGACTGAAGAACACTGCAAATATCTTGTGGAAAATAAAGCCTGACTAAGTCACACCACAAGACCACTTTCTCTCTTCTCCTCTTCTCTCTCTCTCCTTTTTTATCAAAGGCTGAAAGAAAAAAGAAAAGACTTCCTTTTGGTGGTCGTGTAGTGGTAATGGTTCTTTACTTGCACACAGATGTAACTTTATACTATCATGTCCCTTGTGCGGGAAAAGAAGAAGAAGAGAAGAAGAAAAAAGGAATGCATGGTTGGCATCATCAGGAAGGCAGAGAGACAGGAGGACATAAAACCTTCATTTCATACCTCTCCTGCTCACATAGTCTCACACATTTTCTTCTAGGAGAAAAAAAATCCAAGGACTTTTTTATCTGTGCCAAGCAAAGCAAAAAGAGAGACACTTACACATGAATGAAAAGAAAGGATAAAAAGAAAAGAAGGAGGATGGAGGAATGAAATTGAAATGAAAGGAGGGACACTACTTACTGCTTACTACTTCTTTTCTTTTTTTTCTTCCTCCTTTCCTTTTTTCCCTTCTTTTCTCTTGACGGATGCTTTGCAAGTAACTTACCTTACCCTTTTCTCCACACACACACAGTCCACATAGTCTCAGTCAGTACATGGTTTTATGCAATATTGCGTATAGACGGGAATCAGTAGGACTCAAAGAAGCATTCATTCACGCTTACGAAGAAAAAAGGTTATAATACCTTCATTTCAAACATTTGTGCTTTCATTTCCCTTCGCTACGTGCAATACACACGTTTACATGTTGAGAGGAGAGGGATGAGTGTGTGGCAAGGACGCACGTACTTGTAGCACATACATGCATTTTTTGTACGTGTTGTATGCATTACTTTCAACATTTTTTCTCTCTCTATAAAAAATGCCTTAGGACAGGGTATACATGTTATGTATGTATATATGTGTGTGCATGAAACAAACTCGGCGAGTCGTTTCCAATTCTTTAAGTCTGCTTTTTACGAACGGAGGAGGGTTCTTAAGTACCTAAGCTCCAACATATAAAAAACTATCGCCCGTGGACCAGCTTTCTCTCTCTCTCCTTTGACGCTGCTCTATTTAGAAAAAGGTAGCGTTTTAATAGAAAAAGATTTCTAGCACAATGCACATAGTGATCGTAGAGGGTAAGAGCTTTTCTCTCTCGTCCTCCTTTTTGCGTATTACTTTCTCAAGCAGATCAAGAGAAGAAGAAAAAAAGTAAGAACAAGATTGAACATCGTCACAAAACAGCGAGAGAGAGAGAGAGAGAAAACGACCCAAGTCTTTTTCCCTTCAAATTATTAGAGATGTGATATCCATCCAGCAGATGTACCATAAGGCCAAGGCATACTAGCATTTTAGATTGTAAGTGTGCATGTGCATATTATTACTATGGCCCAGAGAGAGAGAGAGTAGTTTTTTGAGTGTTTTCTCTCTCAGCATTTATATTCGTCTTTCTCTTGACGCTCATACACAAAAAACGCGTATACACATACACACATCACCTCACTACAACCGAAAAAGTGTAGCTGCTACAGAACAAACAAAATGAATGAAGTAGGAGGATGCCTGGATCAAGTTTTATAGCGTGTCATTAACGGTTTTAATACCAGCCATCTAATCTATTCCGTTTGAAGGGAAAAACGCTGTATCAAAGTGTTGAGAGGAATTGGGAACGAGAGAGAGAGCGAGAGAGAGATGTATTAAAAAGGGTGGTAGTATCGTGTGGTCTATCGAATGGCAACCTGGAATGCCACACACTCTTTCTGCTTTGTAAACCCACTGAAATATGTCATCGAATAAAATGATTTTAAGTTGGCTTTGCCTCGATGCGTGTCTGTGCATTCAACTTGAAATGAATGCGGTTGTACTTCAACTTCGTGTGTTGTGAGAAAGAGAAACACATCGAGAAAGTGTGGGGAGAAAGCTAGAGCGAAAAGAGTGAGTAGAGAGAGAGAGAGAGGGGCGAAAGAAATTGAGATTGAGGTACTTATGACTTACACACAAAGCTCTCTCCTCAAGTGAGACGGAGGCGAGGGCAAACATATTTTTCCTCGGGTAAAGTTAAGAAATGCAAAAGAAGGTGGCGAAAGGAAGGACGTGGACGAACATAAAATCTACAAAATATTTAGTACATAAAATATTGAACCTCAAGCACAACTTGAGAACATTTTGCTCTTTCCGTAAGATTGGTAATTTAATCATGTAATTTTTTGAACGATTAGTAAAGTAACGACAAATATGTCAAACAATCATTTGATTCCAGTTTTTATGAGTTTATGCTTGAGTAGTTCTATTTCTTCAAAAGGTATTTCAATCATTTCGTATTTCCCGTATTACAGCTTCATCCATTTTCTGAGTAGAAGCTACTTACTTACAAAACTATGCTGTCAAATTTTCACATAATAACATCCTTCTTTCTTTCAATATTGACATCTTAGCAAAATCAAAGGTGTCAATAATTATTATACAACAGGCAGCTGGAAATAATAGGTTATCACGAATTCTTTATCCAATATCCAACACTACTCCATGCGAATGAGATATTATAGAAATTTTTTTCTCTCCTTTCATTAGGGAGAAAGCATAACTCATCACTTTAGCGTAGCGAAAACAGAACGGAAGGTAAACAAAGGCTTTATATAATATGACGATTGAGCACGTTATGGAACGGTAGAGAAAGATGTCATGAATGCCACGTACGGCCGACTGGCTTTGGAGAATGCGTTCACTACTCTGCTTTTATCACCCAAATCACAAGAAATACTTAATCTCTCTTTTGTCGAAGGCAGAAATGTCGCTAGATGAAAAACATCTGTAGGGAAAATACTTTTTTTGTGGAAGTACTTTTCCTCATCCTCGCATCGTGAGTACGAATATTAGAGAGGAATGATTTATCTCTCAAAGGGAACACAAGTTTTTTTTTGTTGTTGATGAACGTAGGTATGTTCCTATTATGATGATTATGATAAAACATCAGTTGATTAGTTGTTGGAACGTGGGCGGACTGTCACTGGTTGTGACACACTCGGAACAAGTGACGCGAGGTCGGCGAGGTAAACAAAAGGTGTTGTAGCGCAAATGATGATGTGTATCGTACATATTTGATAGCAGATTTTGATGACAGCCGGCGAAACAAAGGCGATCTCTCCTGTCAAGTATGGCTACGATATTCAAGTACAAAAAATATCTGATTCGGAAAGTAAGATGTGAGAATGTGATGATCTAGCCTTATATCAGCATTTACTTAATGGAAACTATAATCATATGTAAACGTGCTCAAGTTTGAAAATTTCATATTATTTTGACATCCCTTGAAGAGCCTCACTGTATTCTTTGAAAATGTTTACAGCCAATCGACTCAACAAAGAGCTTTCTTTCCTCCTCCTCTTCCTTCGGTGGTAAGTAAATACTTGAACTGCTTTAGTTTTTGGAAGTTTCCCAACTTTTATCATAAATGATGAGTATGAAACCCAAAAGAA
This sequence comes from Heteromurus nitidus, assembly GCA_034687055.1. Classification (NCBI taxonomy): domain Eukaryota; kingdom Metazoa; phylum Arthropoda; class Collembola; order Entomobryomorpha; family Entomobryidae; genus Heteromurus; species Heteromurus nitidus. The sequence continues at coordinate 37,070 of JAQFZW010000787.1, read as the reverse complement.
GATCTAATTTAATACAGAATTTCACTTTGATGAGTACTTATTAATTTCAAGGTAAAAGTAATATTATACCTCATCATTATTATGAAATGTGTAATATAGGATTATGTATTCCTTTGACAGTATATATAAACATACATATTGTGTGGGGGAAATGAAACTGGAAAAGTGTACTCAGGACAAAAACTAATCCAGTCTAGAACATTCTTATGAAAGAAAAGAAGCTCGTGTACATCAATATTTGATCCAACTTTCTGTGAAGAAATGAGAAGACCTTTGCTTTGACGGAAATTATGAAAGCACACGACATTCCCTTTTACGGGCACATACCTGATTATCAATACAGAATGTATGGTTCGCCCGCTAAGCTTCGGAACGAGCCGACAACATACTTCAAAGATGTCTTCAGTCAAGCGTAAGATGTTCCTTGTGGATACGCCAAGCCTCATGTCTCACTACTTTTGTGTACGGCAAATCTCCAATATGCTCGCTCACATACCGGGACTTGTTACGAAATAGATTATTATATGTTTTGTGCATTGTACAGGATTCAGTTAATTAAACCGAGTAAAGATTCCGATTCATTTTTCATTGAAGCAAAGTACAAAAAGAAACTTTTCTCGGATCTCATTTACTCAATTTTTTCCTCTAATTTTCTAAGAAGTTGGCTATTATTAGCCAACCTCGCAATCCGTTCAAACCTTACCTTATATTATTAAGTTCCTATACTTGCTACAACTAGAGGCCCTGTGCTACTTGCTGCGAAGAGAAAAACAGATCCTCATATACTTTATTCCGTGAGCAAAGGGTACGGAGCTACTGCGCGATAAAAGCGAATATTTTTATGTAATATTTTAAACTTTAAATATTATGGTAAAATATGTGTTTCAAGATCCATTAATCATGTGGATTCATAACAAGCAATTTTTTGCAATTACTCTAATTGTTTTATTAGTCTCTGTTTTTAATTTACTTAAATCTGTTTAATAAATTCAGGATTTCTTCAACAATGTTCTAAAGGGTTTAAATGGTTTATCATCTTCATTTCCTTCACAAGTATCCAATCTATTAATAAAATGCTACAATAATATGGAATGGACTCCACATCCACACATATAGGAAACATTTTTTACCACATTTTTTTCTCGTGTTGTTCATGTACATACTTACTCGTACATGATTCAGATAATAGAGTTACTCTGAAGTCAGTGGCCACTATCATATTTCTAATTTCTTGACAACTCTTCTCGTGAAGTAAGAGAGGAAAGGCTTTTCTTCTTCCTTTTTTCTCTTTTTCCCACTCTCTCTTTCATTCTCTCTTTATTGCAAAGCCTACTCTTCACTCCTCTCCACTAGCACACTTGGTTTTTTCCTCTTAATATCCTCCTCCTGACTCTCTTATACATTTTCTCCGTTTTCTTCTCTCTCTCTCTCTCCATCCTCTTCTCCTCGTCGTTTTCAAGAAGGATATCACATTTCTCACCAAGTTCCCTTCTTGTTCTCTGAAGCTTTTCATCGTCAAATTATGATCTCTTTCTCTATGACACTGGCCCATTCTCATCTTTCTTTTCCCCTCCCTCTCCACCATATATTTCTCCCTCTCCTTTTCTTCTTCCAGCCCGACTTCCACTTTTGCTTTATTTCTTGAGGATTTACGATGATGTAATTCATGGGGCTTGAAGGGCAGGTAGTGAGAAGCATTGCGAAAAATTGTCAATCAACTTGATGCTATAGTATACTAGCGTGCACTTCTTTTCCTCTCCTCTGCAGTTGTCAGAACATGGTTCACTAGTATCACTACAATTTTCTCTGCCATACTTTCTCTCTCGGCTCTTGTGCAACCCCTACAAAATCCTATTATCGCACAAGGAAAAAGTGAGAAGAGAAAGAGAGAGAGAAAAAAAATGTACGAGTGCTCACTCCAAAGAAACACACTCTCACACACACACGTAGGACGTACACTTCTCAATATGTATGTATTATGGGGGCAATTGCTGGCTGCTCTTGAGTAACCAAGAAGAGAAAATACGGCGGAGAGGAGTGCATTATTATTATATCTATGTGTTATATATCATAGGAATAGGAGAGAGATGATATTTTTTATGGGGTCGCACTCTATACTCGATATCCACAAGTACCTCAAGTTCCAACTCTAACGGTCGCGTCCGTCGTCACACATGTCGGAGTCGTGGAGTAGTCAGAGTATTTAAAGAAAGCACATCTCGTTTCATATTTAATACATAATGTAGAAAAGCACTTTCCTAGATGATATATCATCATAGAACAGCCATAATTCCCCACCTGAGTTGAGTAGCAGTCAAGTAGAGAAGATTGGGGAAGTAGATCATCGTGTGCTTTCTCATTACTACTTTTTTTCTCTTTCTCTCCTTGCTGCTCCCACTATCTTTCTCCCGTTCTCCTCTCTGTTCACTGCGTCTGTGACATGAGTATCCTGCTAATAGCCTAAGAGCTCTTTTGAGAGTTCCCAGGACAAAAATTTTTCAGCATTTCTCCCCCAATTTTCTCATTGTTCACTTCAGAGAGAGAGAGAGAAAAAGTGAGAGCAGAAATGATGCGACCAAACAGCTATCACTTAATTATAAGTCCTTTAGCAAACGAACTACAATATAAAAGGGCTTAACACTGCCACACGATACGATATACATAGTACACTACTACCACTCAATAAAAAACATGAATATTCAGCTCCTTTTCACCGTTTGAAAAGGAATTTTATGGAGAATTTTTAGCATTTCTAAAAGAACGAAGATTTTTCGTCTACTCACTTTTCGCATAGTTTAATTTTTTGAGGGAATTTCTTTTAGCGGAAACGAGTATCCTCTCGAAAGAGATTATAGGGAGGAATCATGCCTATGTGGTTTACAGTTGAGCAAGAGAAGCCCGATATCGGGACAGTAATTTTCAAAGCCGATGACTACTACGAGCGGCTCCAGCATATTACGGGGATGTGGAACGACAACAAGTTCTTGTATTATGAGATGCTCCACTCCAGTGGTGAGTCATCCGAAGTCTTAGAGTTTGCGGAAGAGAAGAGGGGCGCTGAGGATACGAAAATATTCACTGTCGCTGACATCACTGACGTGCCAGAGTTGTTGGCTTACCTGGAAAAGGCGAATTTGAATGGGACATTGGCAAAGGAGACGGTTGATTTTATGTGGGAATTACACCAACTCTACGTTAAAAAGATGTCGGAATATGGGTGCGGGCATGCAGAGATTTTATGAAATTCATCAGAGCAAAATGCTCTCTTTTATTATTAGTTCCTTAGAACTTGCTTACGAAGTAATTAGTCCTGTTTAAGTTAGCATGCATAACATGATGATGATGATGATCTCATTTTTTGGTCAACAGCCAAGCAATTCATCACTTGTCAAAGAAGGAGTACAACATACTGGAGAACCGGGAAAAGTGGGCAAGGCTCGTGAAGCTCGTGGAGGAGCGACAAAGAAAGCTGAGGGAAGTTGAAGAAGAGGATAAAAGGAGGAAGCGGAGGTTGCTCAAACCACTAAACATAAAATCGTATTACATGGTGGATTCTCCCTCTGTAAATTCACATCCTCATAAGAGGAAAGGTCGTGCGGGGAGCAAGTTCAAGACGCCCAAAATGACTCAGTGGCAGCTTTTCATGAAGGATAAGATGAAGCATCCATCATCCTGGGATTTTGGCCAAACTGTGTTGTACTCGAGGTTGGATATTCGGAAACCTGGAAAACATTTGGAGTTCACTCGATTTTATTATAAGTTGGAGAGATCCCTTCGCTTTGCGAAACGGGAGCCGGTCGACTGGAGAACGATAACTTTGGAAGAGGTTGACAAGCACAGATACAAAAACGATTGTTGGATGGCAATTAAAGGTGTGGAAGATACGAATTCAGCGTGTTCAAATTTGATAATTAAATAATTTTGAATTCCGATGAACACTTTTATGCCTTGCAGGTAGGGTTTACGATGTAACAGACTATTTGTACAAACATCCCGGTGGAGCAGATTTTATTATGCAAGGAGCTGGCGTTGACGCAACTTGGCTTTATGTTATCGTCAGTCCGAATGTTTTCAATGAATATGACAAAATACATATATATCATCTAAATGAGAATGCAATAATATCAACAGCATAAATTCTGCTTATAGATTCATCCATACGTTGTGTTTTACGAGAAGCTCATGGGGAAACAAATCGGAACACTGCCAGATTTCAAGGAGCACTTTCACACGCAGTGGGAGTATCCAGGAAACTTTGATATTTTTAGGAGCATCAAAGAATGGTTTTTTCGCCGTATGTTCTTGTACTATAGCCGTTCAGCGCTAAATGATTCACCATTCAACTCTGAAAAAACTGAATTATTTTAAATTAAGAATTACAAGCATTAAGTCACCTAATTGAACATTTTCAGCTCGCAATCCTCTGGCGAAATACCAGCCCAAGGTGGATTTTAAGCAGACGAAGGACCATTACCTTTACACGGTATGTTCACATAAGTGCAATGATAATATGTTTGCCCTCCAATACTCCAATCAGATTAGAAATCGGTTGAGTGAAAAGATTCTCCCATGTATGCTCTACTATCATCCATGGGGTTAGAGAATATTGAGAATTTTTTATATGATTCTCCGAGTGACCCGTAAAAGTATCGCCTTCGTCGCAAGAACAACTGATTGTCGACAGCGATCTAATGAATGCCTCTGATTAAGGTTCCTCGGTTAATAGTATTAAGGCTATTATTTTTCCTCCGCTTGTCGTCAATATGAAAGTTGGAGCGACTAAGCTTGGATTTTCTATACTTTCACCATCGAAGACATATGCCCACAGCTTTTATGTATGTATGCCAATTGGAAAAATGTGTTTGCCAGAAATAACATCATTGCTTCGGATGTCATTGAAGACTGGATTAGAAAAATTAATTAGCTTGCTGAATGAATGTAATGGTTTCGTTGTGATTGAATGAGGGAAATGATAGTAATGTTCAGAATGGAATGGGGGAGAAAAGCCTTGTGCAGAGCAGATAAATATATATAGCGCAGTAGTGACAAAAGCATGTTACAAACATATATACTAGAGGTGCGTGTACGTTCCATACATAGAGATGAACAAATTAGTGTCTTTCACTTCTCCAAGATAAAATACAGAGAAAAACAGTACTGAGCTAGAATGCAAAAGGAAACCATATGCTGACGAACATGATCTTGATTATACCCAGAAAGAAACTCTTATGCTATAGTTCACATCATAGTATGTCCCTTTTGGTGTAATACTCCTTAGCTTTTGAACCTAGGTTTGTTGTGGGTCATGGGAAATGATAATAACGGCGAAAGAAAATAAGGAAACTTGAGTATGTAGTATTGCTTCAATCTTGACGTCCGAACAGTACCAACATCTCCCCTTGCTCTAATTTTGTTATATACAAACCTTCAATATTCTTTTAGCTTTATACGAAAATATTATATTAAGTATGTGCCTCTACAAGTTCATAAATGAACTTGACTTTATATACGCCTATAATTTCTAATGGCACTTCTAGTCTGTGTCGCTTCTAGTGAGCGTGAGATGTCTATGCTTTCCCCCTTCCTGCTTCTTCGACTCGGTCTCTCGAAGGAGTGGCTGATGTAACCAGTCGCACCATCATAATATTTTCATTTGCCATGTCCAGGTACGCTTCCCCAAGGACTCAATCTCGAGAGAAGAAGACTGGTCAATAACAATCATAAATGGATTCCAAGTGACTGTCCTGAAGCACGTGGAAGGGCAATACGTTTGGTACGGGGGTTTTGACCTTCGGAATAGAGTGATGGATGATACGGCATACCGCGTCTTTTCTGATAACTTTAGTACACTACAACTTGAAATTAAGAAGCCCTACAAAGGTACTTACTACACACCTTTCTTACTCCATACCAAATTGCCTCATACTAGATTACGGACATGAGCTACACAATACACATGTCGTTATGTCAGATGGATATTTTCTATATGAACGAGCGGGTTGATATTTTGAATTTCAGTTTCAATCTTCAGGCCCATAAGGGATAAACGACAAGACGATAGATTCTTCTTGAGTTCGTATACGCTCAAGGACATGTGTCGTGCTACATTGGTGGAAAGGTAAGCGAGAAAAATGTCGCTGTAGATGATTAACCTCCCATGCTTGCCTCTACGTAATTATCATTTGGGCGTGAACTCAGACGTAACCTTAAACTTTCTATGTTTTGACTGTGCCCGTTAAAGACGACCAGTTGCACACGGGGTTAATCTGTATGGTGTTTGTGTTGGAATGAACAAATTGGTCGGATGTCCAATCGGCTGGTATGTGAACCTTCGTTTGCGAGGCAAGCTATATAATTTATGTCTTCAAACGCTTTTATAAATGAGGTTTTTATAATATACATGATGCTATACTATCGACTTCTCCATGTCGTTTCGAAAAGGCGAGACAAGACCATACACACCTGTCTGCTTGCCAGACGAATTCGAGAAAAAGTATAAGCAAAAGAGCGACTCCTTCCAGACGCTCTTCTTCTTAATTAAAGAATTTAAGAATGGAAGGTTCACATCAATGCTCCACCAAATGCCCACAGACTCACTTGTGAAAGGGATCTACATGTATATGAGCCCCGCAATGGGCAATTTCCAGCTAAACTTCCTCACATCAAATATGGATGTAATGTTGCTCATCGCGGGCGGCACAGGGATTTCCGTTATGACGAGAATTATTCAGGAATACATTCTCCATCCGGAAACAGTTGAAGGGAAGCATGTTATTCTCCTGTTCTTTGTGCAGCGACGTGGAGATTTAATTTGGCGAGATGTTTGGAGACGATTGTCGAGACAGTACAAGTGGTTTCATTATTACCACTCGTTAACCCGAGTGTATCGCTACTCAATTGATGAGGATGACAGCAAATCCGATCCGAATAAGCCAGGCTCAAATAAGGAGAAACAGAAGGCGAATAAAAGTCTTGAGAACGAGGCAGCAAACCAGATTCGTCAGGGCACTGTTTTGGTAGCTGACGCAAGAAATCCTGACGAACTTTTTGGATATCCTGCGAGCTCCAAGCTGGAATATATTTACGGGAGGACTGATGGTGCAAACAAAGCTACCGACCATAAAGCTATTGTTTGTGGCCCTTATGGATTTAATCATAGCTGCGAACTGTAAGAAAATTCAAGTTTCATTTCAGGAATTGGAATATTGTCTTTATCCCCATTTTCCTAGATTATGTTTCTTTAGACTAGATACTTTTGGTAATGGCTATATTGTAATGTGAAAATTTGTATCCCTTTTCTCAAGGATGCTGAAGGCTTTTGGGAAACATGAGGACTATAACACATATTATTTTGCCGGTTGAAGTTGTAACTTGAAACAAATAAGTGTAAAATGGCTATAAACGGGAGAAAATAACAACTTTACTTTTCCAACAAGTTGACACTTTTCTCGGAAAGTTTTTTCTTATTGTTATATACTTTTTTTTTAGCTAGATTGCATCATTGATATAACCAACCATGCTTGGTCACCTGAGGAATTCTACGGTTTTGTAGTTGCATTCAAACACATAATATCTACCACGCCACATTTTATTGGCGAAAATTGGTTTTATTACATTTCAATGCTGCCTCACGCCCCTCATTTAGAGCTCAACATTTCCTTTCTGAAATTATCGTCAAAAAAAGTTTCCTCCATGAGCGCAGCCAATATGCGACTGGATTATTATGTCAAATTATGCCAATAAACGTTTCTAGTTTTGGGTTGTCATTTGTGTTTGCAAAAGTGTAACTTTTTAATGACATTTTGAGACTATATATTTTATGTACGTACTTGGTAAAGTATCTGTTACATGCAAAAATTATAGAGTACCAGCTGCGCATTTTAGGCTTTATAACGGATCAATTAAGCGAACTCGCACATGAAATATTTAATCCACATACCACAAACTACGTCTTAAACATTTCTCCTTGAGGGGCTAAGAACCAAATACCCTGTATTTTAATTTAAAATCAAATTCCAAGTTTTCTTCTAAATGCTAGAAATGGTCTACTAATTGTTTGGAAAAAATTTGATAGTCTTCGTCAAAAGTCCATAATGAAGTCAGCGAAAGGAAAGCAACAGTGTGATCAACTATTCTTGCCCTTCATCTATTTTATTTTACGCAACATGAAAGATGATGTACAAAAATCTTGTGATAAAGTTTACTTTTTGAGTGAAGGGTGCGTAATTGCGTTCTGCGTTTGAGGTCAAACTTTGACATGCTTTCGCTTTCTTTTTTTATACAAAAACATTCAACTCACTCAGCTGCCACATTGCTTTTCGTGCCTTTTGATTCGTACAGAGAATGTCTGTAAAAGTGTATCTAGGAAGAGTTGTGAAGTCAAATCTTGATGTAGGCTTTAGCAATTCCCTCTGGCAATTTTCTCCTCTTTGAACAGTCTAATAATGAATTTTCCCTGGTACAGCATTATCCGATTTAAAAGAGCGATTTGGAGAAAAGAGAATACTCACAATCAGGCGGCATATTATTAGAAAAGGGAGCGGTTCTCTCAAGACCGCAGCACACACTCGTTCCAATTTTTTTGACAAAAAATGGAACGAGGTGTGCACTTTCACTCTGTATATTAGAAAATTTTCTGACAAGTCGTGTTATATAATCTAAGAAGTCCATTCTCACATGTCAAAACTAAAAAAAGATTTCTGACGGGAGAGGGATATAAAGTGATGATAATGAAGATGTGATGAGGTAGACTTCCAGCTGTTTCTCCGTACTTAAATTATTCTACGTTCAAAAATGTTTTACTGCTTTCTAGCCTGAAGCTGACACGTGTTCTATAATGCTACTCTACGTCGTCTGAGCACCGTAGACGTATCTCACGCAATGCTCTCTCCTCTCTCTCGTCGTTCTCGTTATATACTTCATTCCAATGTTAATATAACGTTTTCACCGCAAAATATTACATAAATAGAAATACGACTAACCAAAGTTGGAAATGGCTTTCTTATGCGTTTGACTTTGACTCGTGGTCATGTGGTGGTACTCTATCTCTCGTATGCCCCATTCATTCTCCATGCTTTCTCCACTTTTACCGTTTTGACCTTTACCAAAAATTGTCTACGCATTTCTCCTATTTACAATTTAACTTATATGCGTTCACGACGATGTATATATAGTAATGGGATGGGATGTTCAGGAGCTTGTCAAACATTCCTAGTATTCCTATATATTTTTTTACACATTTCAGAGTAATGTCGTTTCGTAGTCTGTCTACGAAATGGGATAATATTGCCTGCTGGGCCGGAGGCGACAGTTTTGACTCTCTCTCTCTCTCTCTCTCTCTCTTCTTTCCAGTTTGTTCTTCTTCAGATCACAGAGAGAGAGAAATCGTGTAGTCTTGTGTACTTTTACGCTGTTTCCATCATCATCATCGTCTCCCTTCATTTTCTCTGCGTAACGAATCGTAGCAAAGAAGAGATCACAGTTCAAAATGCAAACTTCAACAAAAAAACACGACGATGACTACTTTCACACGTTTCTCCTTTGAGTGAAAAGAGGAGGATGATGACGACTGAAGAGGTAATTAACACAAAAACTAACGAATAAAGCACCACGTCTGTTTCCGTTCTCTCTTGATCCTTATGACTGGCAATCAGATCGTGGCAGGAGGGAGGGAACGCACAATATTGCGTTATGTGCGGGTACAGCGAAAGAGAGAAAAAATTGGGTCGAGTGTCGAAAGTGGGGAGAGGGAGAGAGAGTCGGGGAAAGAGGGAAGAGCGGAAGGTCTCGCTTCTGACTCTCTTCAAAAAATCATCAAAATGAAATGAAATCAAAGGGAAGGCGGAAAATGACGGTGTACCGTGATGTGATGACTTTTCAACGCTCTTTTCTCTCTCTCACACAAAAAAACGAACACGAACAAACTTGGTAAATGCTCAATTCCAATTTCCTACATCAGTCAAAGAGCGTACTAAAGAAAAACTTATTTCAAGGTTTGAAGTAGTATAGGCATTTAGAGTTTTGTATTAATGTTTATTGCTCTGCCAGAAAGTTCATCGCCGACGAAAATGACTTTTCTCGTACGAAGAAACCTTAACAGGCTCGTTGTTGAAGTTCAATTATGCCTTGTAAAATGAAGCAAATTTTTTACTTCTAAACATTTGTGGGGATTCCAGAAGTAAAGTTTTTTGTGAGAAGTTAGTACTTACGATGAGAAGTGACGACATAAATGTTAAAATATCATATATTGGAAAACATTTAATTTTTGATTGGGTAACATGCCATACAATATTTTATGCATACGTATTCAGCTTTGATTAGCAACTTAGATTAAATTCATTTCACTTGGCTGGAACGGATAGTTAGATGTTTTCCTCAACTGGAGAAGTCACTGGTCGGTGCTGCGCATTAATAAAGCTGTATCCTCCGTGTGTAACGTCACCACATTTCTCAGAAAGCCAATTACTATTATAATGAAATGACCATGATCTAGACGCTATTTATATTCGATGAATGTAGGAGCGGAAGCAGACACGAGCTTCATCTGCAAAAATTCAAATGTGCTGGCGTTTGATCTTATTAAATCCAAAAGTGAAAGCTTCCCGTCCTCTCTTCTTGCTACAATGAATCACAGCATATAATATACTTTCATAATACCAAATTTCTGAGTTCCGACTGTCTATTCAGCATGACGTAGCTAATATTGTGCAAAAAAGCGTGTCCAAAAAAACTAAGCTCATTTCAACCGTTCCCCTTCCATCCCCATCCTCCTTTGATAATACACATATGATAAAAAAAAGTTTCACATAAAAATGAGATCATTTTCAATCGTCTATCCAGTTCAGTTCACTACTGTCCTCCTTTCTTCTTCCTTTCTTTCCATTTTTTCTCCTCTTTCACTCAATCCACAAAAAGAAGGACCGTCACAGACACAAGAAAAGTCTCTCTTCTTTTTTTTCTATCAGGCTTCGTTTTCAAATATATCTCATATTTTTTGTACGACTTCACATATAAATTTTCTTTTCAGCTGTCTCTCCAACAGAGATGATGATACTTGGAATGATATAAGTGAATCAACCTTACAATTTCTAAAAAGAATATCGCGTCCGTCCACGACATATTCCATATCTGAAGCAGGTAAGCACAATTTCCACCCGACGGTCCACATATAAGGGAAACTTTTTTTATAGTTTCTCATCCAGAAATGTACATTTTTTTCGTTGCTCGTACGATGTATTCCCTTTTGTTAGCAATATCACATTGCTGGATCAATAAAGCGAAGAAAGTTATGGAAGGAAGGACATTGGACAGAACTCAGGAAAATATCCTCGAGTAGTTTTTGTGCGAAGAAAAGCTTCATAAGATATGTATATTATTATGCTCCTCAACCATTTTCGTTCGTGAGATATCCAGGGTGAATGGATGCGAGTCGAGGAAAAGCGAGAAGAAGAGAGAAGAAGAAAAACTGGTTGCGGATTGTCGTGGTGTGTGCGTGCCGCGTGCTGATGATTATGTCATGTGTGCTCCAATGTCCAGAGAACATAATAATATGTATCTATCTAAGTATATGATGAGAGGAGAAGAGACTTTTTCCGAAAGCTCCTGCCAAATCTACAAGTCCATGTCCGGCCATCGCCTGTATTTCACTGTCTATGTTTCCGGCTAGCTTGCTAATGGATTCCATGATCATTGAAATGTGAAGTAATGGAGATATCAGTGAAAGTGTCCAGTGGTGAAAAAAATGTGTCGTCTTCTTTTCATTTTTACATCGTCTCCCCTTTTCTCGCCGTAATGCCCATGTTTTTTATATATTATTGAGAATATAATAATATGGTTATTAGGATAGTCACTTTCTCTATACATACCTTATCTGTATTAGACACAGTGAATGGACAGAAAACGAAATTATACTCAGTTACCTCGCCTGTGAAAACTTAGTCCAACTATGCAGAATGATTGGACATCTAAAACGCATTGATTATGTATGGTTGTATGATTGTTTATAAAGACATTGATCACGCAACATTTCAATATGCAATAACCAAGATTACTTTAGCTGTGAAAGCTTACTGTCTACATTTTTCCAGACATAATACAACTTTCGAAGCACTCGTGTATATCATTATTATAAATAGAAGCCATATATATTGTATAATTGGGTTTCAACAAGATACAGCAGTCACTGTAACACATCAGACATCGAGGGTCTTGTTTGTTTGCGAATAAAACTAGAGACCAACTAGCGAAGCGATATAATTGGTGATTAAACATGCTACTTACATTACAGAATCGAGGCATGTATTAACCCTTACGAGGAAATGTTGAAATGCGTGTATAATAAAATTCTCATAACATTTGCGGAGAATAGATCGACATGTTTCGCCAAATTGGACATTTTGTGTTATAAACATATTCTTAATTGTAGATATGTACTACGACACGGATGAAATTGGAGGCACTCATTTCGCCATTCTTCTTCTCCTCAAGTATCTTGTTTACAAAGCGGAAACATAACGCCTAAAGGTTTTCCAAATTGTTAACTGCGCACTACATATTACTGATATTGTTGGGTCATACACACGTGATAGTGGAGTTGCTCAAGTTTGTACATGTAAATAGGGAAATCTGTTCTTGGAAAAATGTCTGAATGAATGGATGTGTGTGCATAAAGAGTCGACTCACAAGACTCACTGTCGACCACTGTCTCTGACCGAGAAGTTGTGTGTGTGGATGGAAAACATGACAGGCAATTGCATCGTCTCATAATTTTGAGGATTTCAGTTCGAGTCGAGGGAAGACGGAGAGAGAGAGAGAGAGAGAGAGAGTTAAGCAAGTGGATTTCGGCTATTGAATCGACATCATATCATGAATTTTGGATGTTGATATTTTCCCATCTTGGAAATTGATACTTGTGGAAACGGACCATGAAGGGAGTGAGTTAAGCTCAAGTAGTAGAATTAAGGAAAGTTGCCAGCACACAAGTGGGAACGAGCTTCATATACATATACACACACTTCACTCCATGTGTCCATGAAGTGATACCGAAGGAAGGACGCTTTTTTCTCGTATCGTAATTCACCGTAATGCCTTAAGGCTTCACTTACAACTTACTCAAGTTCCTGTTGTAACCCATTTCCTTTACCGGAATTGATTTTTTAGAAGCTACTCGTTTTCTCTCCTCTGGTTTATGTCTTACTGACTCATGAATTTCATAATAGTGCTTACAACTTATACTACCTATTCAAAATGTGATATGATGGCGTTCTTCTCTCAATGGGCAAAATCCACAAGAAGCTTCAGCGCTCCGCCCCATCATCCTCGTAGAAAATGTAAACTTGATACTCAATTGAGATCCACATATGTACACTACTACGAGGAGTTACTTCCGCAGTTGCTTTGAGATTTTCGTTAACTTGATAATGAAATGATCGACAATCTATTCACTGACGCAAGCAATCATTCACAATCACATACATATCAATTCATTGGGAATCATGACATGTAGCCTTTTTCCAATAAGTCGCTGTTAAATTAAGCACGTCGCGAAATGAGCACGTACATATGCATACGAATAAGATGAACTGGAAATGTCAAGGGAAAATTGTGCGGAGAGAAGACGAGAGAGAGAGAGACTTACTTCACTTAAGTAGATTCCTTTAGATTTTCTCCTCGAAACTTTGTAAATCAACATAAATTTAGCATTCCTCCCGTTCCGCTCAATTTTATGAGCTCCACTTTCCCAATGGAAATGGAAGAGAAAACAGAAGGAATCAGTTGAAAAGGGAGACGAAGAAGAGCAACAAAAAAGGATTCGGTTGTGTGTGAATGCTCCAATATTCTGCTTACTCATTCCGACGAAAACCAATCCGACACGTGTCAGTGTGTGCGCGTCTCTCTTTACAAGCAAATATGGTATATTTATTGGCAGCGTGTGTGTGTGTGCGTGTCCCGTATGGTTTTTCTTCAGATTTTTTTTGTCTCCAAAATAGTTTTACATATGTATCCTTCCTACCTGCATAAACATGATGGCACATGACAAGGCATGACATTACGTATGATCACCGAAAAAACGCGTGTCTCTCTATCCATCTATCTTATACGATATACATGTATTCTATTGATGTTTGCCTATCTACTAACTTTTTTACGTTGTGCTGTTTGCAATCAAACCTCCGCTCCGCACACACAGACCCACACACAAACTCCTCTCACAAGAGAGATCGGCTTTCCCTCTGCGTAAATTCCACTTTTATTTATTTTCTCAAAGAGAGGAGAGAGAAATGGAAGACTATTGGACAAGTTCTGTTTTATGGGGAAATGCGTAAAAAACTGTAACCCATGATTCTATTTTATGATTATTTCCTTCTTCACCATCTGTGAGATTTGGGAAGTAGAAAAAAACACAGCTATTCATTCGATTTTCATTCTCAGGAAAAAATGGTGAATGTTTGAAAAAAATGGTTCGTACTTCGTTTACTCCATTTTCCCCTGTAAAATCTTGGTGCATAAAAAAGGTAAGATGTAAGGAGACTTCACGAGGAAACCAGACACATTTCATTGCCCTCGTTGTAGTTTTGAGGATACGATGATACTTCAAGAGAAAATGCCGTGCACTGACTGTTGATTGCAGAAGACATGATGTTTAGTGCTTTACTAAAATTAGGAAATTGCCGTAATTTCAAAAGTAGTCTGGAGAACTTATTTAATTTGTCGTACTTATAGTTATTAGAGGTTGTAAGGTTGTAACTCATTTTCAGACCTCATACAAGAATACTTATACGTATATTCTCTAAATTCTCTTGCTTCTCTCATGAAATGAAAGTCGAACTAGAGAATTTTTATAGCAGAAACATAAATTAGTGAAAGTCGAGTATCTTTATATAAGTATACTTGGTCTCGCATCGCAGACGGTGAAATTCCCATCCTTGGGAATCAGGTGTTGTGTATAAAACTCTCGAAACAACAAAGCAGTGAGAGAGTTGAGCTTACGAGGAAACTTTCAAGTTAATGATTATTAATTGCCGCTGAAAGGAAAATAAAACAGGGAAACTACAATATAAATGTACATTGGAGGAGCCTCAGTTCCTTTGTCCATTTTAAGGAGCTTTTCCCCCGAATCCAGTGAAAGTACATTCACATTCACATCCATCAAAGCATACTGCCATATGCCACAGTGCACACACACAAAATTTATCTTCTTGTGTCTCATCATTATTTCAACAAGCACGATAATTTTTTCTACTTAAGCAATTTTTATAATAAGCAGAGTTCGCATACTTTGAGAAAAAATGGTATCATCATACACCATCACGCCGAAAAAGCAGACTGAACCGAATGCCATCAAAATTATAATCAACATTTTCCCAAAGAACTTTCCCTTAACGATGGAGCTGTTTACAGATGCAAGGATTTTTTTCTCTCTCGACTTGTATTATTCCACAATTCCATGATTTCGAGATTCGCTTGCACACTCCCCACTTCACACACTCACTCCTTTGGTCTTTGGTTAAAAAAGGGTTGATTTTTTACAGCAACAGGCACAAGAAGAAAGAGCGGAGTGAGGATGAGTGAGCACTGGGAGATCGCATGCAAATTATTTTTTCTCCCAAAACAGTCGTAACTCTAGAAAGGAGCACGAAGAGGAACTTTAGTGTGCTTCCCCCTGAACACTTGTCTCAAAGCGAAAGGTAATGACGGGAGAAAAGAAAGAGGGTTTCCCCTTTTCCCTCAGCTTTTATTGTTTATTACAACTGTTGGCAAATAGCGTTTAAACTAGGTCTACAAGTGTGTAAGTACAGGCAAGGGTTTTTACAACAAAATGAAATAATGTAGTTCAGGTTCATAGACGATCCTCTTATGCATATATGTACTTTCAACTCATTCGCTGATTTTTTACACTGAACTTGTGTATTTCAGGGGGAAATCAAGATTAGCAGGATAAACTAAAGGGAAAGCTTGTAAAATCCATCTTTGTCCCCTTTGTGTTTTTATTAGAGAATCTCCGCACTAGAGGAGAACAAGGGATGGGAGGAAGCTTTACTAGAGAGATGTGCTTTTATGTTTCCTTCCAGAGTTTCTGCGTAACACCATAAAACGGTAATCTGACATCAGCGAGCGAGCGAGACATAGGGAACAAGTTTACGCCATGAATGAGTGAATGAATGAGTTGATGAAATACGAGTGTGGAATATAGTTTGTAGAGTAGTAACTCGGTGGAAATTAAAAGGCAACCGGATTTTTCTTCTCTTATTTTCATATCCGCACAATCCATGTACACTCGAAAACATTTCTTTCATCTTTTTTAGCATGATTGTTGTGTGAGTATGAGTACAGGCGTATATATTTTTTGTGCGTGTTGTGTTTGTATCATTTGTGTAGTAATGCAAATATACACGTAGATAACGAAGAGAAACTTGGGACGCATCTATTTCGATGACACGATAACCTTGCCTCTTGAACCAAAAACCGGGCAGGCTTTTCCTTTGACTGGCTTCGCGTTGGCTGCGAGAGGGCAAACAGTGAATTTAAGTTGATGAAAAAAATGTTGACATGTCCCTTGAGCAAAATACGCAGTACAGCAGAGTCGCTCTCTCCTTTTGTTTTGAATTAGTTCCTCAAAGAATTGTATTTAGCACATTTGAACAAGCGCTCTTCACCAGCGGATGTTGATAGGACACATGCTTTTCTTTGTTCATCTCCTGAGTTCTCCTCCACATAATAATAATATACGCCTTATGCTAAGCTGCTTTTGAATTTTGATGGGTGACAGCGTCAGGGTGAAGGAGGAAAAACAGCTACACGCATTATTGCTCTCTTCATATCATCTCTGCTCATTTTCCGCCCTTTTGTTATTATTACATCAAAGCAGCCTCCAAAAGTTCTTTGAACTACGGCGGAACAAACTTGTGTTCTTGGGAAAAGATGGGAAAACGAGATTACTCGCTGTAGTACAAAGCTCGTAAGAATATCTACTTTTTTCCTCTTTGCGAGCAGTGGTAATCAGGGGCTAATTAAAATGTCTAGTCATGATTATTTTTAGAATGTGTACAGGCATTAGAACTAGAGGTGAGCCTTATTCCATATATATGTGTGGTGGTACGTCTACCAGTGCCCCGACGTCATTGAGGAATGGGACCAAGCCCAAACCCCTGACCACACCGAGCTACCTCCGTCTTGTCGAGGAGAGCAATCCAGTTGCAATCCTCAGTTGGACTTTGGCAGTGGAAGTGAGATCCACTCGCCACACACACTTATACTCCTTACTCACATTACCTTTGTAAGGAGCTCGGGTAGAGCTCCACCTTCGGTGTACTCCAATAAAGGACCTTGACAGGTCACCTCACATTCGAAACCCTTGTGTCGCTTCACCTCCATATCATTACCATTCAACAACAACGCTAACAAATAAGTATTCAGTAAAGAAGAAGTGGAAAAGTATGCGTATTTAATATTGTATCAACAAATGTACTATGGATTTTTATAATTGCGCAAGGCATGTGTGTGAACAAGTTATAAGGAACAAATATACACATGTTTTTATATACGCACACTTATGTAACAAGGAGGATAGGATTTTGAGCACGGAGTAGAGAATTTTGGTTGGATGAGTGAGAAGAGTTGGTAGAGAAAGCACATGTCTACAAATAAAAAATACACAACTCGTTGACTCGTTTTTATTTTCGTAGCTGAGGAGAGGAGAGAAGTAGACACAACATCGTACGTAGTCGACTTGCATGCATTATTTTTTATTTCTGTCTGTGTGTATACACACTGCCTCGTTTGCTCTCTGATTTTTTTGAGGAGACGACGGTATGGGATAGTATGGTAGAGGGAGCGAAGAAAAAGCAGACGAAAAAAGATACTATTTCTCTTCTCCTTCACTTTCTCCCTTTCTTTCTCTTTTGAATCTTTAATGATCCGAGGGAACTTTCTCTCCGGTTTTCTGCTTCAATGCGTATTGCCAAACCTTAAGTGGGATGAACATGGGAAGAATGTATATAACTAGGGACGGGGACAAAAAAAAAGTTCTCCAGAGTCAGTGACGTTAATAAAAAAGGACTATACAAAATGCTTATAGGAATACATGTATAAAAAAGTATGAGAGAGGGAGATGAAGGTGTATCTTGTCTGACAGAGATAGTTTCTCCGTTATGAATGGAAAGTGTGCAGAGATCAGTGAACAGGAACAAAATTTTTAAACTTAAATCACTATAACACACAAACCATCATCCTAAATACTTCCAAGGGAAAGTATAAAGTGTGCTTTCACTTCAGAGCCATATCCTCGAATAATATTTTCACTCGTTCCTTTTTCGTATACTACATATTCGCAAAAACCCACTCCCTTTATTTTTGATTCTCTCCATGTACAAGGAAGATTCACAAGAGTGCATTAAACATTTACAAGGGAAGGGTGTGAGAAGAGTGGATGCATGCCGTATCAAGAAGAGAGAGAGAAAGCGAGAGAGAGAGAAAGTGATATACACTCTAAAAAGGATGAATGATATGATCGCTTTTGTGCGGTGTGGAAGGTGATGATGAAATAGATTTTCCCCTTTTTCTTCTCTCACTCTCACTCGACGTGAAGGAGTGAGCTCTCGGGCTCTTGAGGGAAACCGCAGCTGCTGATGAAAAAAGTGCAAAAAAAATAGAACGGCCTCGCGCTCGAGAAACGCTGTGGATGTCACATTGACAATAGAAGAGAAGTGACAGTGCGACGCATTATTTATTTGAGATGTTCAGAATGATATGTGTTGGTAGGTTTTTTGTGCGAAAAAATAAGAAAGGGAGAAGCGGAGTAGTAATAGAAAAAGAAGCAAGGTACGACTAGAGTGAGAGAGGGGAAAGGAGGAAGAGATGAGATGATATCCGTTTGGCATGGGAGAAAAATCAATTTCTTAATAGAATCATGCCTTGAGAATTGTCATGTTATTTTTTTGCGTTACCACACTTCTTCTGGTTGACCTTATAAATTACCATCACTCTCCTCGGATGATGTAATGCTAATGTAGATCTCTTAAGTAAACAAGCATATAATATTTTCCTCTTTTATATAAAAATGGGACAATCATTCGATTGGAGGACAACACTATATCGTTTCACGGCCTATTTTGCGCACCAGAGAGTATAAATAATCGAGGATTTCTTTACAATCGCGATCCCTGAAGTGTCTCAAACAATCGAAAACGGAAAATGTAACGTCTTCCTTACAGGCAGCAGTTGTAACGTGAAACGTGTTTTTGCTTACATTTAAAGGTTTAAGTACAGACGTCTGCTTCATTAGCTCCGTGCCATTGCCATAAAAATAGTGCAGTTGGACTTGGACGCATTGCAGGAGTCTTCTTTTCACGTAAAAAAAGACGGTATACAGACTATATCCCATCAAGTTATTTCATTATCGGCCTAATAATCATTTTTTAGGCATAAAGTGTAAAGTAAAGTGCATCATTTAAGGAAACTTTTTTTGAAGATAAGGCACGAGACACTATTTTTTACTTTTTTATTCCCTTTCCTAAACTGTTTTATTGCTTGCCTCACCCTAATATACCATTTACTGTAGCATCTCCATCTCCTTTAATATTATGAGTAGATACTCCGACTCTTTCCACGCGTAAAAGAAAGGTCGCGTCGGTCTCGTACTTCTTTTGTATGCGTCTGAATTGAAACGGTGAAAATGAGTTCATTAAAAACTTCCTTTTATCGAGTAGCCCATACAAACCTGAAAATGAGAGTCAAGCTCAAAACCTCGCTTGCCGGCAGACAAATAAAAATCTTGAATGGGAGAAATGTGTGTACTTTAAAACGGAAATGTAAAAATACATTTTCATTCTTGGAAAAGCTGCCACCTCCGCAGCGTATTCAGTCTGTATTCTATTGTCAAATTTTTTTGGCTCGATTCGGAAAAAATACATTGGGAAGAGAGAGTTGATTTTTCTGGGGAAAGTGGAAAACTGTAGATAATTTTATTTTTTAAGGGAGGATATAATTCTACGCACTAAATTGCTTACGTTAGTTCAGGCAAGTTCTTGGGCCTTAATGACTTGTGTTATACCCATTCACTCCGTCACTCACTCGAGCTCACCAGCAAGAAAAACGCTTCAACTCATTTGACTTCATCTCTTACTCTTTTTTTATATTCCTCCTCATCTTCCCCTTTTTTTACTTTCCTTGTTAGAGCTCATTAATTCAAGTGGGTTTATCTCTCCGAGTAAAAAATATATATATTTTTTTCTTCAAAAGTTGCGCAAGGTACCAAAGACACATCTCTTCATGCCAAATTCATTGCACGTGGCATAGTAAAAGGGGGAATGAATGGATGGATGGGATCGCTGCAATTCCCCTTGTCGAAGTTGAATCAATGTAATGTGTGCATACTGAAGAATTAAGGCCGTAACGGAGAACAGGAGCATTGCACAGATAAAGTAAGAAAAAACCTCTCGTTCTTCATCTTTTCTTCGTTTCCATCATCCTGTTTGATACTTCAATTTAAACAAAAGTTTCATTTGAAATAAAAGTAAAAAAGGAAACGAGAGTCGTTTCTTTTTAAGAAAAAGGTATAATGTTATTCCAAGAAGAGCTCATTCACTCACTCTGTTCAGTTAGTTACCTAAAGAAGGAAGGGAGGGAGAAAGAAAATATATTTACTACTGAGGTTTATTCCCTTTAGAAGAACTCCTCCTCTTTAACGTGAATTTTAAATGAGGTTTATGATTGAAATCAAATCAAGCTCAGAGGACCGTAAAGTCTGGGAATAGGGTTATATAAACTCACATTGTGTTCCTAATCAGGGACGGCACTGTTTCATATAATTATTAGCTTGATAATATGGTGAATGGTATCTTTCCATCTATACAAGACTTTCTCTGTTCAAAAAAAAACTTTTGATTCATTATAAGATCAGGTTGGAAGATTTTTCTTGGAATTGGAATTCAGTAATGGTTCTTTGTATGTAAACCATGTTCCCGGAACTTATTTAAAGGGTAATCCTGAAACTGTTGTTAGTGCTCATGTAAATTTCCATTTCTTCCAAAGAAAAGTGCATTGGAAACTTTTCATTAGTGATCCATTTCACGTAGTAGTAGCTGAGGGCTAGAGGCACGTGTAATACTACAATGGAAGAGGGATCCATTGTAAGAGAAGTTTTCTGGTAGAATATATATATCTGTTGTGGTTGAATATAACAATTATATTATTCGAGAGTTACCTGTAAATTGGACGCCCCAGGTCTTCCCTGTACCAAAGGACAAGAATAACATCATCTGTAGGATTATGAGGCTCAGGAAGAGAAATATCACATGGAAGGTTGGCGGTCCCCTTTTCTACTGCGTGAACTTCTGACATCGGAACTGCAATTGAGAATTTCAGAGAAAATAGATTTTTCATTAGTTTCGGTGGAATGAGCCAGGGAAAAACATTCAATTAAGAAAGAGCTTTTACGTAAAGCGTATGATGAATTACATAATAAGGCAGACTGTGCAAGCGAAGCAGAAGCGTTTTTGTTCAACATAAAAACTATAATCATACTTTCACCAGAATCTTTAAAAAGCAAGTAGCAAAGACCTCATATTTCAAAAAGGTTGTAAGGGGAAGATATTTTTTAATCATGTTCTCGCTGAGTTGCATTTAGTTTTCAATATTGCGTCGATGCTGATTAAGATATAAAAGTTGTTTTCCTGTGATTAAATTAACTGAGGCGTTTTAAGTGAAAATAAAGTGCAAAACGTATTTTCAAAATAGTTACAAAAATTTCGTCGTATATGTATTTAAACTTCCATAAATGTTCCAGATTTCCCGGCAATCCCAAAGTCAATAAAACTTCAGACAGTAGATATTAATTGTAAGTATCGACAATCATGGTATTAATGTAGGCCAAGGTTGAATTTCAATTCTATAATGGTCTACTACTCTACAGACTATTCGGGTATGTTCTATTTCGCTTTGCTGAACACGCAACTGTCAGTTTCGTTCATTTTTTCTCGTACAATTCCCTCGTGTATGTAATATTTACGCTTCTCGATCCATTTCCAAGATGTGTCGGCCTTGAAAATTCACAAATAAGATACAAATACACAAGTCTTTCAAGTCTTTGTGATCGTGTTTGTAGAAAATATTTAGTTCCGTCAATTACTTGTAAATAGGAATATTCCACATAAAGCAGGCTGATGGAACGAGGAAGTAACACAAACAATTTTCAGGAAAACCCCAGCTCTCAAAAACAGGTTCTTAGTATCGTGAATGGGAAATTTGAAATAGATACAAATCCAAAGTATCAGATACAAAAATGACTCACTTGAAGTATAGCTGACATCTAGAATAAACCAACCAGAAATAAAATATATTTAGTCAAAGCAAAACCTCATCTTGTTGTGTGCTATTTCAAGTTTCAGATTTGGACGCAATTCCATTAGCGAAGGTAAATGTATGAATAATGATTTTCTGTGCAAGATTCCAAGTTTTTTTTCATATTATTAAAATGTATATTTACATATTATTTATGCATTTTAAAACGTGAATGCATGTACTAAATATGCATGAATAAGTTTGAGACGAAAACGAAACTTCTCGAGATTCCAGACTTTTTAGCCTCAATAAATAATTATGTGTGACACGGTTTCCAGATAAAAATCAAAGGATTAACTAGACCGTGAATCCTTTTAGCGGTAGATATTCCACGAAACTTCACAGACGCATCAAACTTTTCATACTAACCTCCTTTAGCGGTGCAAACCAATGTTTCACTGACATTGACGTAATATTTCACATTAACACACAAAAGTTGCCACTTCTGACGAAAGTAGCACCCAAACTAGACCTGATACTAAAGCAGAGTCAGAGAGAGAGAGTATGCATCGAGTAGAGTGGAAAAGGAAGGATTTTGAATCACATGCAAAAGTTTCTCAATATCAAATATATGTTTGTCCTGTTCGCTGTTCCATTTTCAGATTATGTGAAGGTAGGTTCCCTTTCCTACGTAAAATTTCCCTACAGCAGTAACGCAATTTCGTCCCCGCTATTCCAACGAGTACGAAGTCAAAGGTAAAAATGAAACAGTGTGAACATCACAAACAGAATATTGTAACAGTATTATTGTTCATGGGATTTACAATGGTGCACTTGTTTTCAACATTGACTGTTGTCTTTCAAAACTAACTCAACATCATTGTCCTCGACACTTTCACTTTCGTCCTCCATTTTTGAATGGCAGAAGCAGAGGGAGCCCTGCACAACCGTCAACTCCACAATAACGCAGCTAGCACACAATTCTTCTCGTGCACATCGTATCGAGAGCCATTAAAGGGGAACAGGGAAACAACTTCAGTTTTAGTAGGCCGTTTGCATAATATGTAACTTAGTTTTCTGTGGTTTCGCTACTGCCATAATATAATTCTATATCTTTTTTAGAGCACGCGGGAGCCTTAAGGACCATATACAGCCGCAATTCATTGATGCATATAACCTTTGCTGGAATAATACCATCAAGTGCATTTTCCTCCAGTTATAAATAATTTCTCGTAGAACAACTTCCAGTCTACAACTCTTTCATGTGGGAGAAAACGAGTTGGCTACACACTGTCTCAAACTAAGGGTGGAAAGGTCAACTACTCTTATGGCCTATATCCTAATAATATCATATGCATGTCAATATAGCAATGAAGACCATAAACATTTATTTTTATATGACGATCCAGACTGTCTCCATTTTCAAATTTTTGCATAAAATTCATGAGTTTGTTCTTTGGTGGTGGAGGAACATCCAGCCCAGACGGGATTTTATATGGTAACTAAACTAATGAAAGACGTCATCAGTTGTTCAAATATTTGTAGCAACCAGCGCTAAAAATATATATAGCTATATACGCAGTAGCTCGTTTTGAGAAGATAAAGTTGTGTGATACCCTCGGTTTTACGGTTGGTTTATTTCTTCCTCTCAAGGTCATCCGAAATAGGATCTAAACTTTACTCCAACAAAATCAACTTCACCTGCTCCCGCAGAGAAGATGAATGATGATGATATCTCCATAATTACGTATTATCTTTCTCTCCCTTTCATTTCCATAAGAAGGAAGCGGAGCGGCTATGTTTTGATAACCTTTTGCCATTTTGAGGTACGTTTGAGGTTCTTCTTCTTCATCATCATCTCTTGCGGAAAATGGATTGCGTAAACTTTATAATTAAATCGTTGTGACATTTCGGCGCACTCATTAATTCACAAATGAAAAACTCAATCTACATCATTCCTGGAAGACCTACATCAATGCTGAAAAGCGTGTGTAGGACGTTCGCATTTTAGAGGAATTTTACGTCTCTTGAAGTTTGAACTGATGGCATACGTACATGAGACCCATTATGCATGAATGTTTTCCAATAACAATCCCAGACAAAAAAAAAGTTGCGAAGAATCTCCAATTTTTTTCTGCCAATGCGAGAATTGTTTACTTAATAATTCTTTGTCTGCTTACTTTTGCTTGCTAACGAAAGGAAAAGAAGTCTTTTCATCTATCCTTGATCTTAAACGAAGCTTGTTACTATATAACTTGATGTAC
Organism: Heteromurus nitidus; assembly: GCA_034687055.1. Taxonomy (NCBI): domain Eukaryota; kingdom Metazoa; phylum Arthropoda; class Collembola; order Entomobryomorpha; family Entomobryidae; genus Heteromurus; species Heteromurus nitidus. Next base: position 12,528 of record JAQFZW010000787.1, on the reverse strand, counting down.
CTTTGGCATTTATCAAAAAACTCGAGTGACGAAGTTTTGGGAAATATTTTTTTTGACTTTCCTCCTTCTGCCAATTTAAGATACTGTGTTACATTGTAAGTCACCGCGAAAGGGTGTATCATTAAAGTCGTCTACCAAAGGACTTTAGTTCATTGATATGAACTCGTAGTCTGGAACAATATAGTCATAACTCATGACGCCAAAGAGAGCTAGCTCGCGCGTCGCTCGACCTAGCTGTTTACAACATTTTATAACTTTTTTAATGAGATAACCAACAAGATAGCCAAGCCAGCGAAAGGACGTAACTAACATGGTCTCGTGATATAGTACGTCTGTGACAGCTCCGCACAAGTCTACAAAAAATATTCTTTTGAACTTTACAGTGAACATTTGTGTGAGTTGTGAGTGTTATAATTTGTAACAGTTCCACAAAATCTTGGTAAAACTTGAGTGAAAATGAGGGTAATACGTATCTATATGTGTTATTTCCCTAAAGTTTTATATATTCTCGTGTGGCTCTTAACATTTTCTTGTCCTCTTATTGTTACTAGTCGTCTTATGTATACTTTTGTACATGTGTGTTTATGTTCCGGAGACGAGCATTTTCACTTTTTTCGAGAACTTAACACATTTTTACATCGGGACAATGGAGAAGGGAGATATGTGTACACACCTAACGGTCCGACTCGTATGACTTCAAATTAAAAAACTGTAAAAGTTTACCCCATAATTTTTACGTTCTTTTGACTTGTGTGAAAAGGGAATAAACTTGTTTTAAAGGAGAAGAAAAAGTAAAAAAAAGTAGGAGAAAGAGAGCTTCTTGGCTTTCGTTCTTTTTTACTTTCTTCTTCTTCTGGTTATAGTATACTTATATGCAATCGAGGTTTGTGCAAATATGTGTATGGAATCGGTGTTGAAAGAAAGGGAACACGAGAGCAAAATGGAACGACTGATAATCTTTCCACTTGCCAAATATCACCGAGAGCAATAATTCACGAGCAAAGTTGGGGAAGCTTTCTGAGACGAAAGGAAGAAATATTGGTGTAAGCCTATTGTAGTGTTAACTTGAGTTTTTTAGAGAATGAATGCTTGTAACAATAATTACTACAAATACATCAAACATCACACACGACATGCTACCTATGATACCTATTTGTACGCTTAGTATAGATATGCCTTTAAAATATCATAATCGAAGTAGACCTTAAACAAATTCTCATATTTTAATTAAACGTTCTTTGACTGTGCCAATATTTAGCCGAATTTAGGAAACATCCGGAAGAGTTCAAAATGCACGTGTCGAGTATTCTAAAAAATATTAAGTTGACCAACTACTGTTGTTGTTGTTGTCATTGAGTATGGAGTAGCAAGTAGAAACAAACAATTTCACTTTTCGTTTTCACTTTTGTTCATGGTTGACTGTCGATGTCTGTTTACTATTGATAGTGATCAATTGCTCTGAATTTCATACTGTGCAAATAACAGCTAGAGGCTAGAGTCTTTGAAATAACATAAGTTGTCCTCTTCAAAGACGATGATATAACTAAAGTTTGACTGTTTACAGCCATCCCGGCATAATCATATATCGTATTGGAAACTCACTTGGAAATAAAAATCCCAAACATATTTGACCAGTCACTTTTTATACATTTTTTTCAAGCGTAACTTGTATCGTATCTAAGGAGGAGCGACTCAACTCGATGCGTTTATACTCTTTCACTACTTATCTCTTACGTAATGTCATGAGAGAAACGAGAAAAAGACTTCCTCCTTCGTTTTTCTTAAACCTTCTTTTTTTGGCCAAAGGAACTTTGAGACGGAATATAAAAACATTTTCTTTCTCTCGTGAGAAACATGAAGAGTTCATACAATACAGGAAAGATAAGCTACCTATTTCAAGTTTTCTCTTTTCCCTTCTTCTTCTCCCTCCAGTGCTCAAAACCTTCTTTTGAGTTGAGATAGAAAAGTATGTCCAGAAGGGAAGAAAGAAATCTTTGAAGGTAGGTTGTAGAGGTATTCGTATGGTTTAGGTGTACGTAACTGTCTCAAACATTCCTCTACCAACACGCACACAAAACACATAAAAATGCAACATGTACGAAAAGATAAGTTTACTTTTAAAATGAATAGGATGTATATTTCCGTAAAAAATGAAAATAAAATCCTTTTGGCATTACACGCACAAGATGAAAACTACCGGAGGGTATATAAGCTGGACGGTTATATGGTCTATGATATATAGAGTTGCTTTCAAGTTTCTATATATATTCTCTACCTAAAAACCTTAGACACTACCTAAAAATATGATACACAGTTTTAGAAAGTATTTTTTTCTATGGGAGTAGTCAATAGTCTACCAATTTTGTGATAGTTCAAGAAGCATAAAGTATACGCCTTTCCTTTTATAAACATTTCGCTAAAAAAATATCCTTCAATAAATTCTAAGGGATCTCGGGAGTAGTATGTAGATACACACTGAAAAGCCGACAAACTATGGGATGCACAAGCTCGTATTTTTCTTCGATAAATGCCCATGATACTATTAGAAAACGGGAGAAAAGGTTCTTTCATCTTGTGAAATGAATGAGTATAGATGTGATGCGTGTGTGTACAGAGAAGAGAGCTCATAGTGCGTTACACAAAGTGTATTATTCACATGAGCGATAGGAGTGAATTGTATGTATGTGCTCCGAATACTCATACGATGTACCGGCACGGCACACAGCTTAGCAAGTAAAATACTTCCGTGGCCTAGACCATACAGGCTCCAAGATTTTTATTCCCAAGCATTATAGTTTTTTTGTATGCTGCTTTCTCAGAAAATCACGTTACTTTCACTTTGGTTTATCTTAAAGTTTTCACTTGACTTCCTTCTCGCCTCTCAGCGTATACACTTTTAGAGGATACGCGCTTTTCAAATTTGTTGCTAAAAGATTTATAGCAGCATCACATTTAACGCTGGTGGTCTGGTACGGAACACACGCAGTTGAAGCTGAGAAGAAGATTCAAAATATTTTGGATAATGTCAATTCGTACTGGAGACCATTTAAGCTGGATTTTTTCCAGTACAGGATTGCTATGTACAAACACATCTCTGCGTGCACGTGTTGGAATGAAGTAAGATACTTGCGTAAGTACACGGATATTAGAAACAGCTAACAATATATTTTATCCAAACCTCCGATGCTGGCTATTTGTAACATTGGGAGTGCCTAAGCGTTTATGAGAATTTCTCCATCTCGATAACAAGATAGAGTTCAAAGACCACTTTATCCATTTCTGCGTGTAAGATTAGAAAGCTCGCACTCGAGTCGTGTAAGTAGTCAGCTTTATCATGACCCTGATGAAGAAATCAACGCTTATACTCGAGTTCTCCATCATGATAAAACCCTGCAGATAAAACAACGCACACAACAACGACTCCAATCCTAAGTAAGTAAAGTCTAATCAAACGTGTATCCCCTCTCTCTCACTTTCTCTTCACAAAGTTCCCAGCTCCTATAAGGATTCTCCTTCATAAACAGAATATATATATTGAGCCACGCTGAGAAGTGAGGGTAAACTCATTGTGGTAATCCGTAGTGAAGTGGAGAATTGCACCACACTAATCCAAACCAGCTGCTTGAATACTCTGTTGAGACACATATCGACTCTTGCTTCGTTGCTTCTTCCTTGAGCTTCTTCGAGTCTTGTCGTTTCTTCGAAAACTTCTCTCTTCGAACCAAACGACAAGAACCTTACTCAAGTAAAAGTTTACGAATGCCTATTGCGTACACCGTCTGATAATCCATAAGATTACATAGATGTGCGTAAGTCTAGTACTACAGACACATGTACGAATGTGTATGTAGTGTAGATGTATGAAACATACGAATTTCTACGAAATAAGCTTCATATATATTACGGATTCATTATAGTTGTTTGTGTCTACCTTCTCGTTTCTCGTCTGATGAAAAACGACGAGTGTGTATTATTCCCATTAGGAGGAACCCCTTCAAAAGCCGCTCTGTGAATTCCCTGGAGGGGATGAAATACGCACGTACATTATGTTCTTTGGAAGTACACACTCTCCCTTGATATGGCAGAATCAATTCCATTAGTTCCATTACAAATCAGGCATCCGAATTAAATTAATTATGGCGCGATTGCACTTATCTGAATCAATTATGGTTGGGTTAAGCTGAAGCCACGTCAGTCAGTTGTTGCAATGTTAACACAATTAAAAACGTAGGTAGTGCTTTAGTGGCATTTGGCATTAATAAATAGCCTCATTTTAAACAAGCATTTCGGTTTCTATATTCATTAAGCTTGATTTGCTAATTACTACTGTACTCCAAAACAAAATCAACCTAAGATGAACAACAACCTACAACCTACCATCTTGATTGGAGGGTTTATGCACGGATTTTTTTTTGAAGGACATCGAAATCAAACAATGAATCCAATTCTAAATATTCCTGAGAAAAGTGCTTTCAAAATGTATAAATAAACGACTCAAGTTCTCCAAACGCCTTCACATGGATACCTTCTGAAATTCAGCAGATATACCAACAAACATATAAATACAAGGACTGGAACAATTTCAACATGAACCTCGTCTCGTCACGAAATGTATGCATGGCGCACATGAAAATGTCACAATGAACACGTATCTCGTGTCCCTCTCGAGAGAATTCCACTTATTTATTGACTTTCTTTGAGTAATTCAACCTGTACGAGTTGTAAAGGTTCTTTTCTTCTGCATCTACACTTTTTTATACCTTTCTTGCATGTTCGCCAAAGTATAAAAAGCATTTCTTTTTTTATTTCCGGAGACAAGGACACAAGTCCATAATATTCACAACACGACGCGTTCCCCATCCACCCTCTCCAACAATATTCTTCTTCGCTCACGCGTCTCCTTTTTTATCCTCAGGAAAACATACTCGATTTCCCTTATATTGCTAGCATGGGACGTCGTAAAAGGTAACGACAGAGAGATGACGACGACGACGCCAAGAGGGAAAGACGATATCATGGCTAACATCATCATCATCATCATCATCACAAGCGTATGTTGAATTTGGATGTGGAACGCATATGCAGACTACAAAAACCAGTTTTCTCTCTCTTCATTCCGGTTTATGACCGTGTACGGTTTTCTCCTGTGGAGAAAGTGCATTTTTTGATCGCGTTATGTTCCCTTGCACTTCCATCTCCCATTGCCATTTTATCCATCAATTGTTACAGACACACACGCATAATAGTATGCATATAGTTTACTCCAGAGATGAGAATGATACCAAAAAAGAAGAAGAAAAAACTCGTTCCAGTATAAGAATGGTGGGAAAGTCAACATCTTCAAGTATCATTTCATTACCTTGATAAATATAATGCGTAAAAGTAAAAGTAAAGCAGTCTCTCAAAACTTTCCCTTTCGTATATAAGCAGACATAAAAATATATATTATGTCCGTGATGTGTCCCCTTACTGCATTACACTTTCATGTGAATTTTCCATACGTACGTAATTTGAGAGAGAAAATAAATGCAATGTGTGTGTGTGCACCACATGTTTTCCCTCTACAATGTAAATACTTACGCAGCATTTCATTTTATTCCTGGAATAGATACCCACATAATATGGAACCTCTCCTAATGCCGACTCCCTTGATACATTGTCGACAATGTTGGGGAAAAGGCTTGCATCACTTTTTCCTCTGCTTTTCTCCATTTCGTGGTTTCCAGTTTACTGCATCCTGCGTACTTCACTCAACCACAACAAATAATGTGCATTAAATGTACGTATACTTACGTTTTTCATCTCACTCACTCTCTCTCTCACTCTGCCTCTCCACTCTCTCTTTACGAAGTTATACGCACAACACTCATTCAGCCTTTATCCTCCGAAAGGGTTTTGATCTTATACACGTGATATGTCTCTTTACTTAGTTTTTAGGTCCTCTAGGTCCTTGCTCCTGCCTGCGTTTGCGTTTCATATTTCGCTGTGAACATAAATTTGAAACTGACAAGCAAGAAATGTCTTTAGTATTATAGAATGCACGCGTTGTAGCTACGAGAATGTAGAAAAAAGTGGTGCATTGCAGTTGCAGTTTCCTTTTTAGCTCTCTCTCTCTCTCTCTCTCTCACTCACTCGCTTTGAAAATGCCACACACTTTTGGGCATTGAATGTTTTTCATTTGATCCTCGAGACGGCGAAGTTTAAAGGGAAAAAGATTTATCGCTATACTTGGAATTTTTTTGACAAATAAAATACAAAACTGCGAAAAATTGGTTTATAAATGGGTTCTGCTCTTGGGGTATACTTATTGCTTCCAACTGGATTGTCACACAAAATGCATAGATATAGATTGGAGAGATGAAGGCAGTTTTTTTTATTTGATATTCATATAGTTCACGATATTACGACTTGTATATTTACTTAATACTCAAAGGGAAAACCACATCAAACCCTTTCCACTCATTTTTCTCCGCATGCTCTGATTTCTCAAAGTATAAATCAGATTAATAGCGACTGCGACTGATGTTAAACCCAGTGGAATTCTTGGAAAATACTAGTTTAATGTCGATTATTTTCCATGGAAAACTAATAGCAAGTCTGAGAGAGAGAAATCCTTGTTTAGTGAGGTTCGAATATTGTTTTTTGTCTCTGTTATAGCTTTTATAATGGAGTCTGATTATTCTGATAAAGACGAGTTGAAACTGTAGATGAATGTTAAATTACGCATGGCAAATGAAAACAACTTTTTCTTTTCCAAATTTTTCGTGGTTGATCTTTTTAACTAGGGAAAGTAGATATGTTTGAAGGTAAATTAAGTGAGGCGAATTAAATCCCAAGCTCAAACTCAATTACACAATTCTAATAAAACCTTCTCAGACAATCTTAAACGAACATTCATTCTGAGTGCAATTAAAATATTCTGAGTACTTATCTATATAAAAACACAGTACCCAGAAGATAGGTAACTAAATAACATATGTATGAGTTGTGATATATACTCCCACATATATTGCCGATAATAGTTTTCTGGTGAAAAGTTCTATTCTAAAACATGGAGTCAGATATGTCATTAAATCTACGAAAAAGTAGAGCAACATATCATGGTCGTCATCTTCCCTAGAAGAACCAGCTCACAATCGTTCGTACGTATTTTATTACGTCATTGAGGAGAATGACGGACAAAAACTCATTATGAAAAAGTTGCAGTAAGTACATTAACAAGGATAGCATTGATATCATCTGTCAGAAGAGGAAATGGAATGAAGTGGTCTGTCTTTTGCACAACTCTCCGGGTTAAAGCTGTATATTTTATATGGGCTTTTTTCGCAGTTGTCCAACAAGCGACCCCTATTCTGTGGGAGGAAGAGTAATAATAACGCCTCGATTTTATTCGCACACTCAAGTGTTCAAGCCAGTTTGATCTGAATTTAATGAGCTTTTGACCAGAACCAAAGTTGAACAAGTGAAAGTGGGGAAAGTGCAAGACGTTGTATGTCACGCACACTAAAATTTGTGGATGTAATATTAGAAAAGGAGCAACGGAGGAATATATATAGAACCGCACACCAATTAAATGCTATTAAAGATATACGTCCTTTTTCTAGTCAGCCATAATATACTATCAAGAGTGGATTTTATATCGCTTCTACATTCTACATATTTTTGTGCTTCTTTAATTCTTCAACAATCATCCATATTTTTTTGCCTGGTTATGGTGCAACTAACTTTCTCTCCACGCAGTCTATTTCCATATTTCATTCTCATCGTCATCATCATCATCCGCAGTAGTAATATCGCATCCTTCCAACCTAAACTTTCTATCTTGAAAATTAGTATTAAAAAAGTTGGATGAGCTTTCCCCTTTAGTCACTTTCCTTGCCCATCTAGCCAGAGAAAATAGAGAAAAGAGCAGCGTCATCTGTATTATAGAGACTAGTGCCGAGGTTCTCTGTTGCAGATGTTAAACTTTAAAGTTTTAACCTTTTGATAAGGCTCGTAAAAAGATTCCAGCCTCAAACATTTCCCATTACCTCTGTCCTTAACTGTCACATTAGAATCTTCAGAGAGACAGTGAAGTGGAAAGACCGTCGTCCGTCCACTCACAATGTGTGTGCAAACTAATAGAGTTAAAGAGAGAGTAGAAATGCATAAGCACATTATATACCTATCAGAGAACAACTTTTTTTTCTCCGCAAACATCTTTGATCTAAGATTGGAGAGAAAAAAGGGAGAGACCCGTCCACACAAGGATCCTTTTTCCGTTCTGAAAAGAAACCAGATGAGAAGGGCGACAAGGACGAGAGAGAGAGCGAATAAAAAGGATGCTTGCCAAATCTGTTAGTGAAAAGTGAAAATACAGATGAAAAAAAACTTTCCATTTTCATGTACTTCTTTTTCCATTTACTTTTCCACATGTACGTCATCCACCCATGTGAAAAATAATGCAAGTATATGTGCCGTGGGTAGTTAGGGATGTTTTTTCCCTTCTCTTTTGGAGGATAGCACAACGTAGTTAATGTGAAGCTAGCCACCACCAACCACCACCACTCATTCCTCTCGAAAAAAAGAGAGCAAGGTTGACTGTTGGCTTGTTGGTTTTCCTACTTGTCATGTCTAATTTTATTTTAACTAAGTAGAAACAGTGGTGGTGGTGTGGTCGATAGGAGTGATCTATGTATATGCAGTGCCCAAGAGAAGTAGAGAGAGATGGGATCTAACAAGAAAGAACAATTTTTTTTCTTCCGCTGACAAAAAAAAACTTCTCAAGTCAACTTCAACATTTCCACACAGAGACAATAGATATACATACTTACACACATTAAATTAAGAACATGGATCACAGTTGGAGCAAAAATCCAAGGACTTTTGTATTTGTATCCCTTTCACATTAGCACACCACAACCAGAGCCACAGTTGCAGTCGTGTTTTACTTTTTAGTGCGAGTTTTGTGGTTGCACTCAACTCTCCCCGGTTGAAAGTGAAATGACAGAAGAGAGAGAGAGAGACTGGTGGTAATTTGTGTAGTAACAGTCGTCTACGCTGTATATTATTTTTTGGTACGCCTCCTCAGCTCACACGCCTACGTTCTTCTTTCTTCATTCCATTAACTAAATATGAAATTAGGTAATTGCAATTTGCACCAACAGTTACGTGTACAAATTGATGAAATGTGACAAAGTGAAATTTAAGTATGTATAGAGGATATATGGCCATGTACATAAAATATTGATCTTGTTTTAAGTGGTCAGTTGTATAATGAACGGTTGCCCTCTACTTCATCCTGTAAATGTTTGTGTAGCAGAGTGTTTTCTCTCTTTCTCTCTCTAGTGTTTCGGCTATTTCGTTATCTTATCCCTTAGCACGCTCGAGAGGTTGTTGAGGATGGGAAAACCCGGAGCTTACTCCACTTGAGAGTTTTTTTTCATTCTTTCATTCCTGATGAGAACGAGGACTCTCTCCGTATACACTTATAGATTCTTATCTAAGTAACTGCGCGTCTCTCCGTTTTTACAACTGTCATTGCACGGATGCGTGACGAACCTGGAACAGTAAACATATAGTCTGGTGGGCTTGTAAAATGTGTGTGATGCAGTGGAGAGATGAGGAAGGAAGGTGGCTTTTTCAACAGGAGTAAACTAGCATACACACACGGTCAATTTTGGGAAGTAATCTGGAATGTCTCTAGGTATCTCACATGAGAGAGAGAGGGAAGTTCTTCACATAGTTTTCCATTCTTTTCTTTTACCAGAGATATTCAGGTCATTGCTTCTACTCACTGGATTCGTACAACCATAACAATCAACTTGATGATGATGACGGCAAGAGGATCCTAAAAGTGCATTATCGTGATTATGTTGGACGAGTAGTATAGTTGCCACCGGCCAAAAACAACCTACTCATATCAAGTTTTGTTTTCAAAAATATTATCTTACACTTCCCACTATTATCCTTTTGTGCTATCCATATAATTGCCTTGCAGCTAAACAATTTAATAATATAATATTACGTTGTAACGTAACCCATTTTCATAACAAAACTTGGATCTGAAATTTCATTTTTGTAAAAGTCCTAGAATTTCGTAGTTGTGATTTCCGGTCGTATCCGTAGCGTTTCTGGGAGAAACATATAGCCCTAGGGAAAATAAATATGCAAACTTCATAAGGATGTTCAGCGTTATTACTTCGCTTACATGAAGTCGTCGTTGGGTTTGTCATATGTCATGTGTCATATGTAGGAAAATTGCTCTACTTCCTTCATTACTTAATGGGAATTTGCATAAATACGTTATTGAAATTGAAACGGGACTATGTCCACACTCCCAGTCGTAATGAGCGTTAGTGTCATATTTTGACATAAGGATCGACCACCAAAATTTTGGAGACTGAAAAAATTATAAGAAATGCACAATACCCAATTACCTCAGACCTCAGCCTAGACGTATGCATACGTAAATGTATGACATATTTCGTTTCGTGACTAGACGATGGCTATCGCTGATAAACACGATTTCCCCATATAAGTAGATAAATATCTCGATAGATTATCAAAATGCACTGTAGACTTGTTTCCTATGACTAGATTCTTGGAAATGATTCCTGCCATTGTGAGTAACAGCACCCCTTTGTCCATGAGTTTATACTATTCAGGCTTGTCGTGTTTTTTGAGTTTAAGGATTATTTGAGGCTAACGTTAGCAGTTTAAGAAGGAGACGCCATCGGGTAGACGTCAAGTGGTGACCTACTGCAAATTACTAAGAACTAGGGGAATATATCTCACGTGAATATCTCATCTCGGCGCAAAATGTAAAAAATTTCGTTCCTACACTTTTTGACAAATAATCATTTTTCATAAATATATCAGTCAACCGTATTTTCCAATCACGTCAGTCAATATTATGGCGGTACTGTACTGGTGGTCAATACACAGTACACACCCATTATGTTTCTCCAATCAATTTTTTCTCTCTCGTCACGAAAAACTCGATTCAATCGGATTTTTACGTGTTGGTCATTTTGGAGTTCTGGTTTCGCCGTAATTGCCTGGTAATTTTCAGAGGCATTCATGAAAACCCCGAAACATGTGAATAATAAATGATGTGTGTGGCAATGTTGAATGGATGAAAAGCGTTGCGCTGGTCATCGTTCACTTTCCTCCGTTAAGGCACCGATACAGGAAGTGAAGTGTGTTCCATTGATTTTTTCTGTGATAAACTACCACTTTTTGCGAGTGGACTGGACTGGACTTGTAAGCACCACATCAGACCACCAATCCTTTTTTTATTGTGCGATTGTCAGAAGTGCTTATTTTCCAAAGGTGTTCATACGCCAGGACGCTGTCATGTGAAATTTATGGACACACCTGAAGCACTCATCATTCAATCCTTTTCACAATAATACAAAGCCCTTAATGGACTACTCAATTCTCTCTTTTGAAACGTACCGTAGTGTAATGCCGTTTGTCATCGCATTAATGACAGCTGTATTTGTCGTGGTCGCTCCAACTCCAACGCAGAGTCGAGCTTGGGGAAATATAACAACTAAAAATTGGCATGTAGTATTCATGCGTGTATATAGGACTCAGTATTGTGCTGTGCGGGTAATCTACCGGGCAATTGGGGTTATCAAAATTAACTCAATTTTCCAATTTGGTATCTACCTAAACGGGTTAAGTTACATAAAGAATGTGTCTGAATTGAACTAGGGTAAACAAGCCAATTTCTTTTACTCATGAAAATATCACATGATTTGACATATTCTATTGACGAGATGATTGCTACAAAAAGGCTTCCGTCGAGTCGAGAGAATGGTGAATCAACATGATTGTTACATTTCCATGAATGGTGTAATATCATCGACCCGATCGTACTGCTCATGATCAAAATCACAACTCGTTATACATAAATGTGTTGCTTATGTTTTCAGTACAGCTCGTCACGTACTAGTAACTCTGTGAAAACTGAGACATTCGAGTCAAGTTTATTGTCCTCATAATAATACACTCTTCGTGGAATGTCTCAGTGGAAAATGACAAGGACGAATTGAGTTACCTATACAAAGTAATAGACATACATAAAACATAAAATATAACGTTGATGATAGACATGAAGTACTATCTATTATATAAATTTTGGGGGAAGAATTGGAAAGAAGTTAAACAGGCATCACATGTATCAAACTGATACTTTCCCCTAGTCACCAAAATTATGTATTTTTTCTCAAGTAGCTCGAATATCACGAGATCCCTGCTTACATCTTGTTTGTCATTGACATTACGAAACGTTGTAGTATATTCCCATAATGATACGAAAATAGCACTTACTCACACACATTATATGTAATCATATATTCATACATCATATTTTCCTGTCCCCTCTCCCTCTTCTCACATCTCAACTTCCCTTTTACGCTCTCCCCTGCTTTTCTGTTCAGAGTGAAAGCAAAATAAGAAGTCTCTTACGAGGATATATATCTACATGCAATTTTAGTATCGCTTTGAAACTTTTACCAGTGATAGGTCTTAGGTCAACTT
>JAQFZW010000786.1:0-42299 GCA_034687055.1 Heteromurus nitidus | reverse complement strand
TCGTCAAAGTTAAACGTTAAGCTCATACAATCTTGCCTTTCATTACAATATTCTAATTCCTTGGGAAAACGGTACCTCATACCATCCTCTCCAATTTAATTCTCAGCTAGTTTCATTAAGTCGAAACCAAGTATCCGTCAAATCTTTCTAAATCTGATCGGAACATATATTTTCCTACGTTCGAATGAATTTATTAGTTGGAGAGAAGGAAAATAAATAATTATTTTCTTTCAAAGATGCCCTTTTTTGCTCTCCTTTAGGCTATTCCTTACTTCCGCTACCTTTCATTTCCTTTCCTTTCTTTTGCAACAAGGTGTTAACTCAAGGATGCTCTTCATGCAGTCTTCTTCACAACTCAGTGAGCAGGAACAAATACAATTTCCCTTATGTTCGTACACACACGTACACGTATTCGAAGTACGCGAAGATTTCTCCAATTGAATCACATTTCTGCACGAGAGGCAGTTAGTTTTGCACGTGTTAATATATTCTGCTGAGTGTTTGCCAGAAGAATGTATAAACGCAAGTCTACAAGGACTTTGATTTTCATGCTTTTGCTTCCAGGGATATTTTCACCACCATCTGTTTCCTACGCATGAAATGCATAATACATTTGTTACATCCATTTTGGTATCATTGGTAGAACTGATAGTGTGTCGTGATATAATTGTAAGAGGCAGCCATAATAAGTAAATCCTACATTATATACTAGATATCATGTAACATTATGAGTATCGATACAGGCTAGACGATCCACGATCCCAATTGAGACATTCTATACTGATCCAGTTTTTCCCAAAAACTCGATACGTCAATGGACAACAATAGTGTGAAATTGTGAAGCTCTAGCTAGTTACTGAGATTCTCGCTGTGTCATCATAAGCACAGTGATAGTCAAGGTATCCAGAAAACTTCTTAGTAGACTAGATTATAGCCCACCCACACCTACAATACATATTGTTATCAACTCAAGCACACATATAGCTTCATATAATAATACTACATAGGATTTTCGGTTTACTCAACTTATCTCAATTTGTTTCTGCATAGCCAATGTCTCTGCACAAAAGTTACAGTTACAGCGCAGGCATATGTGGATCTAACATTCTCATCAGAATCAGAGCAAGTCAGACTAGGTAATGAATTTATACCTAAGGCATATATGTATACCTATACGGATTTTCATAAAGAAGAAAAGTTCGGTACAATGCTGGTATTAATATAAGGACCTAATATAAGCGGCCAAGTATGTAAGCGGTGCCAAAGTTTGTATTGTATTTAGGGAGAAGTACTTTCACTTTCAATAATCGTAATAAAGGGTGCTACGCATTGAATTATTACTCTATTTTAACACTGGCTGTAATGTAACAATGTAGTTGGTAATGCTAACTGTGGGTGTATCACATTTTAACTGTCAAGCTTGTAATTGAAATGTCAGTTTATCTAGCAAGTCGCATGTATTTATTATATAATACCTATTTCATAAATCTATTGTAAGTATTCTACTAAGCAATTTAAGGGTATTTGCAAAAGAAAAAAAAATCAAAGACTGGAAGAAACGGGATAAAAGTTCTCTTCCAAAAATGTACTTTTTTTTGGTTTCCACTCACTCCAATTTACTGTCAACTTTTTGTACGTAATGTGTGCTTAGTAAGCTACAGTCTTCTACAGTTACCAACTACGGGACAAAATGTCAAATTAACTATTTTATGGAAGACGGGAGAAAAAAGTTCCATAAAGATATACGTAAAAGTGTAAGGTCTACGAATGATGAGAAAATGTTGTGTGCCAAATGAATTTGCTGACCAATGGTTTATGTATGGGGAAAATGTCTGTATGATTTCGAATAAAGTATATGAAAATCGCAAATACCTACGGGAATCTTCCAAGTTGAGCTATCTACGTAGTACTTTATTCGTACTGCGACTAAACATCCGCATTCATGATTTGGAGTTGGAACACAATGAACCTACTTGGATCTCCTATTTTTTACACTTCATCCCATTTTCTCCCGCACCCAAAAGATATAATATCATATTACCACCTTGCTCGGATGCCTCATCTGTGAAGTGACTACCCATACCCATACTACCAATAAATGATGAAATTACCACATTTACGGGTTGTTGGGTCGACGACTTTCTGCTTTATGAATTTGGGAATGGGTTCGGAAGAAGCGCGTAGCACATCTCAATCATGGCAGGGTTAAAGTGAACCACGGCCACGACAGGATGATGGATACAGTATCAAGGTAAGATCAGGAAGAATATTTTTTCCATCGGCTACAACTTGCAGACACAATACATGTTTGAAGATGAATGTGCGATGTTTGGTGAGTTGATGTGCTCCATGAAAAAATACTGAGTGATCGTAAATCTAAAATTATGACGGCACTAATCTCATTACACCACCTGATGCAGTGCTCATGTAACCCCTATCACAACTTCTATTCAGCTTCGGATACACAATTCTCAAAATAAGTATGCGATGAGAGTGTTAGAGTGGTTATGCATTCGTTCGCATCTTCGTTCATGTGCCAACCACATATTTATTCCCACCGTGGATTTATCAAATCAACACACATATTTCCACGATTCACACTTTGAAGCTAGCAGGCTGCGATGAACACAGAATAAACCAGACGTTTTTCTCGAAAGCTGGTGGCTCAATTGCTTGACATGTGAACCATACTAATTCGAGTTCCACCCTTCTAAGTAAAACTTCTAATGCTTTTCAGTCAAATGAGAATACAAGGAAGACATCTAGATTTTGTACATTGAAGTGAGAGGGTTGGTGGTGGGAATATTGTGGCAAAAATAGGTTTCAGAAAATTACTTCAGAAGCTTTTGAAAATGAGCTTTCATAAATTTAATCTCTTTCAAATCAGAAAGAGCACCAAACTCTGCATGTATATGTAACTTCAATAGCTGCAACAAAACTTTTCGCTTTTGATAAAAAAAATCCGATGTAGCTGTAATCGCGATATTTATATAGTTTATTCAAACCAACTTAGCTCCATTCCATATGTTTCCAAACCCACTTTTTCATATGAATAACCGTCTTTTGTCGTCTTGAATTGAAAAGTTGGGAAAGGTGAAAACGTGTATAATTCTTGAGTTTCATGTGCTTATTTTGTTTACTCTTATTAAACTGTGAAAGCAAATGGAAAGTGAGTGAATCTAGTTCATGTCCTCCTTTATAGCACAATTTTCCCCATATCTGGTTCACCACAATACTTAAATGAAAATAGTGAAGCGCAGTCGGTCGTTTGTTTTTCTTTTTGCACTAGTGCATTCATACGCATAACACATGAACTTCATACAAATAATAACGATAATGGCATGGTTAATGCTTGTGTGGTGTTATGCTTGCTAGAGAAAATTGCTAATGGGAATTCACATACGACCCGCAATGTGTTTGTTCATTCTCACAGTATTGCTTTGCGTACATTATTAGCAAAGTCAAAGCCAGTATATAGGAGAAAAATATAACATGTAGACTACAAACAAATATATATGTCTTCTTTTGGTAACGGAATGGACACCAAAACTATTCCCCACAAAGTTGGTTGAAGGTACCCACTTGGTAAACGCAAGATCAGAGAATGTTTCGTAAATCTGTATAAAACGCGAAAATTTGTGGTCCACCTTTCATACACGCTTTCTCCTTTAGTTTTTCTGTCTCTGGCTTCCTTCACGCGTGGGGACAGTGGAGAAAGGCAAATATGCATACTCGTTTGTGGAAATATAAATTTGGTTCTTCTGAGAAACACGAGCAACCAGGGGCAGAAAGTGACGTTCTGCCTTTTACACGGTTGTTAATGTTCCTCCGGAGATACCTGAATTTACTCAATCACAAACGACTCCCACATCTCCTTGTAATGTATTCATATGATTCTAACAACGGTAGAATTCTGTTCCAATTCCAGAAGTCTGCCCAGAGTCAACTTTCTTTGCACTGGAGGATACATATATACTACTTATTTTACTTAAGTATATTGTACGTTTTATTTATACAGAGTGTTCCTAGATTATGTTTACAATCACAACGATTCAATAGGTTCCTGATGGTTTTCTCAAAGGGGAAATGCTGACTCGTCGCAAATTTACATTCAAAAGAAACGACAAATAGCCTGCAGACAATCGTTCCTCCGTGTCCTTATCATTTATCTTTATCGTAGACTATTTATGCTTGGATAGACGTTGTATGGAGAAAAAAGCGCTGTTGGTGTTTTGTTCTACCCGTAAAAGATAATGCGAGGAAGCTTGTTACGTATAATGCGCTCGTCAGAGACGATATAATTTTTTTGACAAAACTTCAACAGTGACATTAAACGAGGGGACAGAACCATAATTTCTTTTGTCATGTTGATGTGAATGAGTACGCCCTCGTTCCAGTATTATGCGCGTAATTTTTTCCCAGCGTAACATGAAAATGAAACTGCGATCATGTAGGCGGTTTAGTGACTGCATTATTATTCGCACTGCCAACCAAGTTTTTTTGTAAAATGAAACGAAACACAACGGGATACTCATACTGTATCTGCATTTGATAAATCCAAAATTTGTGTGTAGCTAATTCCTAGAAAAGTTCATTTAGTACATTCCCATTCTTTTACCTCCCTCGATGCGACGTAAAAAAAGAACTGGGGGCAAACTATATTCCCAAACTTTCATTTTTCATTTCCACCCGAATAAGTAACCTTGTAAGTAAACCAGGGCAATGCTGTTGACCTATTGATGTAGTCAAGTTTAAACAGACGTCAAACTTTCAGTATCATTATTCGCTCAATAACCGTTCCAGGAAAATCTAAAGGTTCACAGGGAAAAGTATGTACGTCAGCAACTAACCACCCGAAGAATGATTCCCGCACAAAGATCACGGTTCCAAACCCTTTGCTAATGGGAGAGAGCTCTGGACGCCAGATGAAAATCCACAAGAACCTTAGGTGGTTTTCCCAGGTGGATGAAGTAAATAAAAGTGTGTATGAAATACTACGTAGTAGGTACTCCCAAATGCACAACATAAGTAAAGTCCATCTGGCACGGTATCATCATATCATCAAGACATGGCGAGTAAATAGACGGAAATTAAATAAGTTCCGGTCATCATGAGATGAAGAAGAAAACCATTAAGAGGCTTACTAATGTTTTCACACAGCTCACGAGTTCTATTCGAAATCTTCTTTCTTCGCGTGTGTATTTTCCTTTCTTTCTATTATTCTTCGACGAAATAAAGCGGCACCCCAGAATCATTGTAAATGTGTATCCGCGTCGTCCTTCGGAGGATGTTCTTAAAGAAAAAGGTATCATTACTAATTCCTCACACAACGCGATGGAGCATTAGCTCGGCATTGCTACCCACTTGCCGCTGTGGAGAAAGTTGTACCAACTTAATGATTACTGAGACCTGAGCTTTGAACCAGCTGCAAGAAAATGTACTTACTGAAAAAGCTGGAAAAGTTGCTTACTCTCTCGACTCTCTGAAAAAAATAATGAAAATGTTTTTGTAGAAAAGGGATGCGTACTGTTGCAAGTTAGTTGTAACTAAAAATAAAGAAATAATCTCGTTGATGAGGAATGTACGCTTAGAGTATTCTTCAGTTCGTGATTCTCATAATATTTGAAAAAAAAAATCAGTTTCCGGCATCACGAAGCAAAGCAAAGTATATGGAGTGCACAACCTAACGACTTCGCATTTACAACATTGGCAACTGCATCATCGTGATATCCAACGGATAGAAAACAAAATTCAACAGGAGAAAGCTTTCTCTTTCTTTCTAAAGATAAATTCTACTTGCACGGGAAGATGGCGCTCGACCGTGATCCAATGAAACACGATAAGAGGAATATGGAATCGAACAACGGAAGAACACAAGATTCAGCCAATTTCAGAATGTCCATTTGTGGAATTGCGTGAATATACTTTCATTGTTAAATATCAGTTTTCTGAAGGGCTGAAATATATTCTGTGAAGCAGCAAGTATTTATGTAATGCTTTTATTTGAATGCTCATCGCTTCAAAATTGCATGTTGCAATGGGTGGTAGGGTACTTTTATACGTCAGAGGCATTCATCTACAGCTTTCTTTAGCTGTCGTCCTTTTCAACGACACATATTTCCAACTCCATATATTTTAGAAGCTATACCATAGCTGACAGTATGTCAGTTAAGTCATGTACAGATCCATGCAGAAATCTTGTAGTGAGTGTTTGGAAATTGACGTACATTTTTTATCAAACAGTAACGCATCCTCCACCAACGCAATATTACAACTTTTTTTCTTGTTTCATTTTGTCAGAGTTGTCATCTCCGCGTGTACATCAAATCCTTTGCTCGATTTCGTCTCAAAGTCATCATTGACAGAAGAAGGCAGATCAATTGAGTGACACAAACTGCACTACACCGCCGACAAGCATTTACACTTGACGTCCAAAGGTTTACTTTCCATACGCTGTCCTGTCGTATACAAAATTGAGAGAAGGACAAAAAATAACACAATAACGAAGAGCTATTACATTGTGCGAAGAAGTGTTTTTACATAATAAACTACCTACGGACGGACACATTTTTACTCCGTGTGTGGGTGGCTGGCATTGCCACTATGATATTCGATCTACCCATGCGTCTTCATCATTCGTAGATGCACCATCTTGATTCAAAATGTGTATCCTATCCTAAACTAGTAGCAAACAACTTCATATTTCAACTCGTACTATATATCTGCTGGTAAGAAGAAAATTGTGGAAAAAAGTTTTTAAGTTTTTTTTGCGTGGATGAGAGAGGGGTAAAGAGAGTATTGCAGGATATGCGAAGTAGGATTAGCTTAGTTGTGCTGTGCCTTTCCCAGGCTACTTTGACAGTTTGATTATGTTTCCGTCTCTCTCTCTCTCCTCTTGCTTCTTCGTTTTCCGCAATTGCCACTTCAACTTGTTTTTCGCCTCTCTGCGTAAGTAAGTCGTGAAAGCTCCTTTTTTGCCTAGAGTATCATTTTCCAGGCAGATGAGTGGAAATAGAAAATTGTTTAAAGAACAAGAAGTATTGGAGGAGTACGAGTGCGACATCATCACACCGTATTCTCCTCGTTTTGTGTGTTCTTTGCTTGAGGCAAGGCATGGGATTTTTGCTGTGTGCGGATGAGTGAAAAAGTTGGAGTACCTAATTGTAATGCAAGTTGAGCCAGGGGATGAATGTATATAAGAATGACGTATTATTTATATTAGCATGAAAAGAACGTGCATGAGAAAGTAACTTTTGTGTCTCGGATTATTTTTTTATTCTCTCTGTTTTCCTTGTTGACTTATTTCCTGCTTTGTTCGAACTTTCATACTTTCATGGGTACTTTCTCACTGGATCATCACAAGTAATCGATACTTTGTCTGGCTCGTTGGGTTGCTCTTTCTTTTGTCTTTATTCATGAACCGCTGAGAAGCAGTCGTGCATGGGGAAAATGAGATTGGAGACAAGGAGCTGGAGGAGAAAGTGGAAACCTGAAACCAAGATATCATTAGAAAGTAAACATAGTAGAGCAGTTCGAGAGAGAGAAAATGGCAGTGAAAGTATAAACTTGTTCCACTCTCTCATAATTTCATGTTTTGATTGATGGATGAGGTCTGAAACTGAAAGTTGTGTTGGTTTTCATAGTTTGGTCTAGAATTTGCTGCTATTATTTTCATGCTGGAAGGTTCCTGTGTGCAAGTGCATGCACGCCTTTGAAGGAGTCAAATAAAACCGGTGAAATATTTGTTTGTGCTTTAGAGTCTCGAGTAATTGTATCTGAGTACGTAAGACAAATGCTGATATAATTCATAAAATGTTATATATGTTGTGTGTTGGATGGGTTGCATATGCCATTCAGTAAGGCAGAAAAGTGTAGGTGCATGAACTGTGTGGGAGTGAGAAGAAAAAGTTATGTTATTTGCTAAAAGCCAAAAGGATTCAAGAAGTTTATTTTATGTGCCCAAAATCAGGTTTTCAATCAAGGTAGATTTATGGCATTGTGGAGCTGATGGCAATTTATGATTAGTTATGTTCGCATTATTAGCTAGTTAGTTGACAGTTGAATAGAATATTACGACATTACGAGTAGTCTTTTGGATCGAGAATTGAGATTGTGTTTTTCTTGAAGTCAGCTTAAGCTACTTTTGTGTTGACGTCAACCTGTTGCCTTCTAAACCCAAGTAGCAAGGATAGGGATATATTTTTGCTTCTAAAGGCAAGTTTCACGCATATTTATAGCTGATCATTATTTTACATTTGACTAAGACACACTCTCTTGTCCAAAGAGTAAAAGTAAAATAAGAAACAAGCTTGAAATCGTATGTACATTAATCACAATTACAATGCACATGCACATGTTGTTTCAACAACAAAATTCTGGTTTGTTTACGGTAATCCGTGTTCGTTATTCGTGTATGGACGATGGACGTAAGGGTATTGCGCCTGCAATAAGTACGTGGTGAGTGGTATGTATGGTAAGGGAGCATATGCATGCCCACCCTTGACAAGGAATACAATTTCGTTATCTTTGAAAGAAAGTGTTAGGGCCTACTTCGAAGCTGTGAAAGTGAAAACTGCGCGCGGAGTCAAGATACGAGCTATATGCTCAGATATGGCAGAACATTAAGGCACATCCCAAGAGTACAGGAATTGCTGGAAGGAGAGAAGCATAGCAAATGGGATTAATTTAAACGAATGTAGCACTTGCTGTCATGCATTTTCTCAAACGCTCGTCCAAGATAACCTTTCGTGGCTACCTACGTCCTACACACTACAACCAACTCGACCAAAAAATGTATATTCAAAAATGTAATGCGTTCGTCTTATAGTTTGAATTTGAATACTTTAGGAGAAGACTTGGATATGTGCATACAGGAATAAAGTTAGCATATAGATAACTACAAACTCTCGTCTTCACATTCATGATGACGCTGCCATAAAATCCATTCATTCACTCACGACCCTCAGCCATTGCACTTTTGCTTGAACCGCTTTGTCGTGCATATTTGCGTGGTTTTGCTCTTATCATTATGGTCCTCCAGTGGAACACCTTATTTCCTTCGCGATCCGTTAACGACTCATTGATAAGCCTCATGGTACAATTTATGCCGTACCACTTTGTACCAAACTACATCTCATCTCGCGGAAAAAAATGTGGGTGAGCAATTTGTATTTCTTCCAACGTTCCAACCCACACGAAAACTACACAAGGAACAATGAACTCACGCCACACGCGTCTCACACAAGTTTTCAAGTGTATCTTTACGTTAATTCATTTAACTCGGAGAAAGGCTTGGATAATTCATTTTATGAAATTGAAGCATAAAACTGCGTTGCTCATGTTTAACTGACTCGCAGAATAAACATTGTCAGAATAGTTGTGGAGCTCAAGTGTCCTTAGGAGACGGCAGCGCTGTTGAACCCATTAAGAGGGTACTCATATTCCCTAATATATATGACTGCCATGCATGTGGTAGCAACTGTAGAAAGTATGCAAAGTAGCAAAGTGTTTAAAAAGATTGCAACCACTTGTGTAACGAAAAGGGTGGCTGATGTGATGTAAACTAAACTGTGGTTCAGCAGGGTTGGCTAATTCCTTAATTTTATTAATTTTATATTGGAGAAGGGATATTCTTGGGTTAATGAATTGTAGATTACATTAATAATCAAGGAGCTATTTAATATCATTCAATACGCATTTAAACGTAATTTTTACTTAATAATAATCAGAGGGGCGTAATAATCTGTGACATTTTAGTGAGCACCTCTTGATTTTTTTGAAGGAAATAAATAGGTAACCAAGTTGGAGAATTTAGAATTTTTATTGTGGTCAACTTAATATTGGATTATTTACGGCGATTTACGCAACCCCGGGTTCATGAGAGCATCATGCTATATGCCGAAGTAAATATTAAATTGGATTCTGCATGAACTTATATTCTTTCCCTCATTCTTTGTCCTCTCGAAAAGAAACTTTTAGATCAATTGACGTTCTCAATTTAGTCTACGTACATGTAGAATAGTTATACATTTTATTTCACCTTTCCTCCCGTTCTCCCCACTCACCTTTCTTCCTAGCGCACTTCAACAAATGAATCCACATACACACCCGGTAACATATATCTTACCTGGTTCCCCCAAATTGACATTGGCTTTTTCGAAGCGTTGTGTATAGTTGTAGCGTATTTTTTCGCATGATGGGTAAAGTACAGCTTGAACCTATGAGTGAGCATTCATCTGAGTCTACGACGTTGATGACTTTATTCTGATGCTTCATGCTTCTTTTCTCCCCATTTCCTTCCTGTCTTCCTTCCGTACGGATCCTTTTGACGTGCAAATATTATTTAGGCGCATTTAGGTACGTGTGCCTATGCCTTGAATTTTAGAAAGAAAGCTTTCCCCTTCTTCAGACGACGTGAGCGCTTTCGCTTCGTTTGTTTGCCTTTTTTCCTCTCTCTCTTCGCCTTCTTTTCTGGAGTACAGGGGAAAGGTGACTTACTACTTTTTACTCAGGATTTAATGCGCCCACTTCGACTTACCTTCTTATTTTGATCTGCATGGATTTCTTTCCTACTCTCATCTCATGCTCCTTCAAAAAAGTCTCACTATAAAAAATACACTTGGTAGCTTTACGCATGCATTTGGAAAATGAAAAAGGCCTTCGTACCTAAATACTTTTGAAGTACTTGGTTATTGTACCATTTATCCATTGTTTGCAATGGAGAACCCTGTTTGGCACTGGAAAAAACCTAGCAAAAAATTGGGTCGTAGGAAGAATGTTAGATTTTTTGCGAGCTTATATATGGCTCATCTCACATCATGGCACTGCTTCAAACCGGATCTATGATTCAAGATGTAAGTGTATGTATGTTGGCACTAGCACATGTATTGTTAACCACAAACTGCGGCTTCACGTGGAGTACTCGTAGAGTCAAGGAATTTATGAGACAAGAGCAGTTTGCACAGGCGACAAAGACAATTCATGCAGGATGAAAGTTATTTTTTCCCTGTGTGAACTTTTAGAGCTTCTTCGCAACTCAACTCAATAGTATATACACTGGGTGATGGTGTGGCGGCGGTGTTTGATAGAAATGATCCTTTTCCAATAAAAAAGTGAAGAGGAAAGAAATCTATTGTGTGGATTTGGTTTAATATGTTACGTGCACATCCATACGGACTAATACAGGGGGAGTTAGAAAATTGGCCACTTTCTTCCAAAATTTATTACATTTTCGCATGTATACATGTACATAATAATACATAGATATAGAATAGATTGAAGCAGTAATGACTTATTGAAGAATATTATTGATAGCATAATAAAGATATTGAAGTATTTATGACACGATAATTTCTCCATATTTCTTGTTAGAGGATAAAGTGTGGTAATATTAATGTAACTGTATTTTTTAAAGAGTGTATATATAACACTGGAGCGTATAATATAATATCTTACATGATAATCCCAAATACATATTTTATAATTCACATCACAATCTCATTTCAGGGGTGGATCATTACTCTTCCCCCGCTGACACATCGACCTCGCTTGAAACTCATGTAGTAGAAAAAGGATTCGGTGTGTGCTTTTCTCGCGCTTATTTTTTATCTTCAAAAATATTATGCTACTTTTATTCGGTTGTCGAGCACGGGCACATCCAGCTTCTCATTTTTTTTAGAAAGGTTCTGCCTTGAAGGAATAATATCCCATATCCCATTGTAAAAAATGCTATTTTTCACAGGTTTCATTTAAAACACAATGTACAAACTCATAAATCATTCACACACAGACACAATAGTAATATGCATATACAAATACTGTTGAAAATAACAGGTGGGCGTCATTTAAACGTTATAAGTATGATATCAATAAATCCCTGAAAACTGTTACTGAAAAAAAAATCCCTATTAAAACTGTACTTTATGCCCGACACGTGCACACACCATATCAAAATGGAATGTACTCCATTATAATAAGATTTGCATGTTTGTATACTTCATTTTCAGAGATCACTTTCATATTCATGTTTCTCAGCCTCGGGCTAATTTGTTTTTGTTCCGATTATTCCAGAAACAGTGCGAATTCGCACAAAAGAGGTTTGGAATTAATCCATAAATATACCTCGTGCACAAGTATCCTTTAATTTGGTGACAAAATGCGTTGCCAGATTAGTTAAATTTCAATCCAAGCCTACTACGGTATATATAGATAAGTTGTAAATCTGAATGAGTTATGGAAAATGCTAACCAAAAATACAAAATGTAACCAGTAAGGCACATACTATATTTACAACCATTTTTATATATACTATCGCCTTGTGTTGCATTACTCGTGAAATTCTTAAGTTACTTCACTTCGGGTTGCTGTGTCTATGTAGAAGTTTGGGAACAGCAAAATTTGCCGAAGGTGTGAAATGTTTGAAGGTGGGAATATTATGCAATCGAGAGTGTTTACAAATACATACATACATTTTCTGTCACCTGTGTAATATGTATATAAACTTACTTCGTGCAAAGCGAAAACATCAAGAGATTTTCTCAGCATCCGTTGCGAAAGTGTGAACGATTGAGTAATTTAAGAGAGGGTGAACGATCAAATGTAAAAGTAAGAACTGCAATGCTAAGTATATTTGCGGTATTTTGACATGTAGGAATGCGTGCTCGTGTTAGTTGTGTTTTCATGCATTCTTCAATTTCCTAAGATGGGTTTCGGGTTGTCGAAAATGAATCTGGATCATGCAACTGCTCACTTTCCAAACGGTAGCGTGTGACCCGAAACTCAACAGTAATATAAGATCTAAGAGAGTTTATGTGAAAACAGGAGTGTGCTGAATTTCATGAGACAATCAGATAAACAGAAATCAGTTGGTTAGCTGGGAAATTATTGTTTTGTCTTTGCAAAAAATGATATTCCTCCTGTAACTTGCAGTCATTTGGGCGTCGAATCATAATAGTGGGATTGTTATACAAACTTAATATCATATCACGACGGCTTCAATGTTCCAGTTCAATTTCCGCCCTGTGAGGAAAGGGAACTTGATGCGTGTGCTGTATAAGTATAGTACTTGTAGTCTGACTATTGACTTTAATCATGCAAAGTAATCCCATGCATAGCTCAAGACTTTATTTTGTAAACAGGAATTTTACCAGTGTAATGAGATATTTCATGCCATATTATATTTCGCTTCCCTGCATTTGTCAGCAAACAAAGGTTCAAAACTTGGAGTTTCGTATTACCTCATATCTGTTAATTCCCTACTGCTGCCTATTTCATACATTGAGAACTTCAACCATGACCAGTTCGGTGAATAGAAAGAATGAAATTAACTACAATATAAAACAACCCATGAATTGTACGAGAAGCTTCCGGAAATTCCTGCATTTGAGTTATTAATTCAAAATCTACAGGCTAATTTCGACGTACCTTCAGGTTCAGTTTTCCCCTTTTCAGAAAATTGTGGAAAAATAAGTCTCGAAAACTAAAGTTACTATCCCTCTACAGACATTCCAGGAAGAGATGGATTGTGCCAATCGTATGGATCAGCGGTAGTTATATTCTCGTACTGGGTTGGGGCTGAAAACTAGAAACTCTCACATACGAATTAGCATTTCGATGAGGTGACGATCCGAATGCCACACTCGCTACATTACTGAATTAATTAAATCATGATCTGCCTATTTTTCATTAACATAATCAAGCACTCTAATTTACCCGAATCGCGAATGTCCGTTCGAGTTCAAAGAACTGTACAATGTAACTCTTGTCAAATTCTTAAAGTAATTTTCAAAAGAGCTCGTTTAGCAGTGTGTCACTGGATAACAATTTTCAATCTATTTTAGGGACTACTTTGAATTATTGATAAAATGCCGCAACCTGACATTCCTCGTTTTCAGCTGAGACTCATAACACTCAAGAATTGATTATTAAGTTACTGCTATTTTGATCTGTTCACAAATACCACTTCCTTCCCATGCAAGACACCTCCATGCGAAGACTTTCTCCAAAGTATTAAATTATCTTATAGCAGCTCCCTTACTCTACTGAATCCGTAAACTCACTTCACCAATGCATCCAAGCATGATTGTTAGAAAGGAGTTAGCTGCACGATAAGAAAATAATGCAAAAGACCAAAGCAATCAACTTAAGTTTCAAATATTTCCAAATTTCATGCAAATTGCATTCATGCATTACACTTCAACTATGAAATTCGTAACTGAATCAACGTCATTTTCCCAAAGTGCTAGTTTTTTTCCAAAGCATTTCAATTTCAGATACAGCCTTCAAATTGAAAGGATATAGCATGGCGATGGAGTGGAATGAAATAGATAATACACCTTACCTTGTGTCATAAAGCACGCGTTCCAAAGCTAGAATGTTTAAGGAACAACGTTTTAAAGGAATTGGTCATCCGTATGAATAAACAGTTATAAATGTGGATAGTTCAAGACATCTTTTGAAATTTTATGGTACAACACGTGTTGTACATTATATTTAGTTGTAGTTCGTTAGCGTTAAAGAGATCGATGACTGGAAACATACTCCGCACTGATATCAAGACTACGAAACTTATCAATAGGGTACATTTGTATGCACATACATAATAATATGTGTTTGCTCTTCACACCTCATGCATGAAACGGATTTTCACCTCTTTCTAATCGGTTTAATCCGGTTTAACAACAGCCAGCGGAAATCAAATCTGGGGACACTACAGCTTGCTTATACACTTATACGTATGCACGAATTAATGAAGTCCTCTGCTATGCTGGTGGAACAGTGGAATGGAAGCTTTTGTGTGAATTTTTCCACTCGCCAGTTTTGATTAATAATACAACCGTTTGTTTTCTAAAATATGCTCTGGTAGTTTTGGCACGGCCAGACTGACTTGATACATGGGCGAGTTTCGTAACAACAGAGTTCCTATTATGCACTTCTCATAAATCATTGAATAATGTAACAACACAAACTATTCTAGACAAGAAGACACGAGTCTACTCTACTACACAGTTTCGTTATTGGCAATAGGATGGTCCTCGTCTACAGCTGTATAACTTAATAATATAGGGAGACTTTTCGTGAATCCTCTGAAAGTGTGGATGGCATATGAGCATATATACGTGTTAAATAAAGTGGAATAACGATTACTGTTACTACTTTGTGGTAATGCTTATCGTCCGCTGCAGACAGACTTTCTCCTTTGAAGAGGGAGAGGGAGAGATATTCCAAATACGATGTGATTTCATTCGAAGAGTGCATTTACTATTTCTTAAATTCCTTTCGAACATACATACATAATACAGATACAGCAAACTTGTTCTGGAGCACCTCATATGCTAAAGGCCATTCAGGTCACAATAAAGTGAGAAAAAGCAACAAGATGTCCAAAATATCACAATCCCCAAATACACGTCGTCATTCCCTTGGTCATTATCTGAATACTTGAATTCGTAAAAATTGAAACCTCTCTCTATTTTATTGAGTACGAGTCGAAGGAAATGATGCTACCACACGAGTGAGTATATTACGAACTATATATTTAATGGTGGCTGAGAAGTGCCCATAAGTATATTATACGTACAGTATACAGTATGTCGTACATATTTACGCAAAAAAGTTGAGTGTGCTTTACCAAGGCCGTATTTGAATTCTTCGACAATCTCTCTTCTCGAAGAAGGTATGTGGTTATCACGTCACACGCGAGATGTAATCTATGACACAATATACTATTATGTCACTCTTGTTATTATTGTAATTGTGCAAAGGAGATGTTGTCCACCTTCTTCTTTCAACACATCACGTTACGAGATAGTAGGGCCAGTAGATAAAGTTGAAAATGGCGAAAGCGAGAGGAAATGCGTATCTGCACGTTTCGTCGATGTTGCGAGCTTGCGTCTGCCAGCTAAATGAGGCTTTCTTCGAGTGTGAGCCATCGAGACGATTAATTCCTTCAATGGAGATGGCTGGATGTTCTCTCGGGCTGAGGACTGTTGTCGTCGTCAGTTGGTGATGTGAGCCTGAGCCTTGTACAAAATGAGCCTCCAAATGGTTTGCGATCCCGTCCTCCTTTTTCGTGTTTAGCTGAAATAGAGTATTCCAGAATAATTTTCCAATTTCATATCTCATTTTAATTTTACTTACTCTGTTGAATAGGTACTCATATATTTTATTGCGAATAATATGGTAAAAGCCGCAATTTTTGCGCATTGCTTTCCCTTCGTTAAAGTAATGACAACAGGAGCATACGGTTTGGATAGAAAACAGTACCTGGTAAAATGAGCAAAACGAAGTAGTGAAAGCTAAACAAAAAACTTCAGAACCACTCACTGCGTGAGCTAATATTTTCAGGGGAGTTTCTAGAATGCGATATCAAGAAGAGTTCTTGGTAGAAGGATGTTAAGGGAGAGCGAGAGGAATCGCCAGTGAACTCAATCAACATCAATGCGCCATTTTCTTCTCAATATTTCATCTCGGAAATGGCCATCGTGAAAGAGATGCATGATGAATGGAACCTTCCGACAACATCCAGATGTCATATATTTTAACCGCATGCATATGTACATCGGGGAAAACTTTGAAATCGGTGTTGGCAGGGGGTAAATTATACTCCCTTTGCAGCATCAGCCCCATGCCGGCGAAGAGCTAGTTATTAGAGTATTTTCAAGACTCATGGCGAAACCTTTTTTCTTTATTTTCAGGGGAAAAAATTACAGCTCTCGAGACCATCACACAGCAGTCAAAGAGCCAAGTCAACATGGCTGCATCCCAAAAAAAACTCGCTTTTCAATTTATCTTCACAGCTACTGTTTTGCTTACCCTCTGGATATTTACAGTACCTTGACTAAGCACACCGAGATGATTTTTTCCATTAAATGCAAGCCCATAACGTTATGTCAAGTTTTGTAAATACAACAAGGGAATATATAGAGAGAGAAGCTGGAGAAAAAAGTAATATTGGTTTGATGGTTGATTCGTTGATTGCGGTAAAAAGTTCTGCTCAGCACTGTCACTCGCACACTCACTTCCTCCAAGCATCTCAGAGAAAAACAGAGAGCTCATCGAATCAAAACCTGAAGCATATATGCCACGATAAAACACTACAAAAAAGGATGGATGATACCCAGAAAGAATGAATGGCTGGTGGTAATAAACTCTCTGGTGATGAATTAAATTCACAAACTGGATCCAGCCACACTCAACAAGAACTATGAACAGCAGGGAAAGCTTACGTTGTTGACCATAGGAGCCTATATCTAAGTTCATCGACTTATAACGGTAGCCCGGTTATACGGGAAGAAATATGCTAGAAAAAAACACATTTGGTTTCCCTGTCAAGGTAGTACAGAGGACGATAAGGTGTGGGAAGTGAAAACAAGCAGGAAAATATATTGTGTAAAACTGGATGGTAAATCCTGTAGTTTCCATTGCTGTGGGATGCTTCCATTTCATTGTATTATGATATATCCTGTATCTACAGATGAAAATTTTGTGAGGTTTGGATATACAATTCTACACAGTTTTTCTGGTGGTGGATAAAATTCCCTTGAAACATGAGAAAGAGGTTCCACACGACGGAAAAATACAAAGTATTACATCTCATCACATCGGAGAGATTAAGGCTGCAATCGTTATTTAGTTTGGGTCTGAGCAGCACCAAGATCAAATCTCATCAAGTAGAACAATGTAAAGCAAACTAACTTTCTGATTTGATAAGTACACATACACCTACGTCCTACACCAACGTGCGTTTTATATCTATGCTCATTTCCTCGACCTCCAAACTCTCATCAATGTTTGGGCTTGAATTGCAGATTTAACTATGCAAGGCAAGCTATCGTAGAAATGGGGTAAATTGGTGTGGTATAGGTAGACAAACTATCAAATGCAAAACATGGAAAGTAGATTCATGAACATCGTTTAGTTTTCTCTCTCTCTCTACCCACTTTATCTGAAATGTTTTCACTGAATTATCAAAATTAAAAGTGGAGTGGAATGCTCTGCTCTGAATCCATAAATAATGCAAAGCGAGAGATAGACTCTGTTGATTGAAAGTTTTCAGTTGTTGCACACCTGCACTCAATGTTTCCAACCGGTGATTGCCAGTTGAGATACAAGGCTTAATGAAACTCTTTCCTCAAAAAACAAAGCTACACCAACACAACTTTTACTTTACAGCATACGTAATTCCTTTACAAAGGTATTCTTCCCGTGTACTCAGATGGGAGAAAACAAACGGACGATTATGCCAACGATAAAAGTTTTCCTATGTGATTTAACGCATCAACTTGTTAGGAAGAGCTGCCCTCGCAAAGAATTACATGGAAGAACCAATTTATTTCCCTGATTTCAGACTTTACTACTAACTTGTGTGATTAAATACAAACTTGTTTCTTGTTCAAATTGCGAACATGAAATTAGGCGGATAGTTCGAGATTTCCGGAATCTGTTAATGACACAGAAGCGATTTTCCTTTGAGCAGACAAAAAATTGAGTGCTCCTAAGAGGAGACATTTTTTTGCATGATTCATTTTTAGCTTGTTCCCATTTCGCTCTCGTCAGGTTTTCACTGTAACGTCTGAATGCCATATATGTTTAGGTAACTCTCTACAAAACTGTTTGCTGATTGGAAGTGAAAGTTCCACGAAAAAATGTCTGCTTAAGTGCCAAATAGCCAACAGAAATAATTACAGAAAATGCTTCGGAATGAATGTATTATTGTTGGCAATGTATGGTGCATTGCTGAATTCTCTGGCATCATTTTGTATGAAATAGACGAAAATCTTTTCACATTTTTTCATACTTTCATCTCGACGCTCCAGATTCTACGCTTCCGTTCCTTTTCCCTTTTTTATAAATAATTATTTGGCTCGCACCATTACTATTTGGTGGAATCTGTCCGGAGTGGAGAGCATATATATATTCCATGACAGTGATAGAACATATGGGACAATGTGTGTGGAATGGAGTACGTCCTTCTCCTTTGCTTTCACTCGCAATCTCGTTCCAGAGAATTGAAAACCCACATTTCAGGCATTTCACTTCACGCTAAATTTCCTGTTTATTACACTTGAAAGTATGAGCACTTCCTGCCCTTTGGCTGTGCGCCCACGTGGACACATGAAAGCTGCTTCCTCAGAGGTCTTTCATGAGCTACAATTTTTTAAAAAATTCTTTTTTCTACAATACATATATCGGCCACGAAAGAAAGTACTTATTTATCAGTAACATATATGAGCATTGACACTCATACTTGAGGATTGCTGTCCTCACCAAAAAGTGTTTTCTTGTTTATTTCTTCCAGTAGAGATACATATGGGTCTGGCATAAGATGCAACGAGTGCTTAGTACATATGTTCATACTTATACAAACCCTTCAATGGACAAGGATATATATTGTTGGGGAGCCAGTAACTTTTATGTCAACAAAAACCAAATGTGCTTTATGTAACAAGTCAAACGTAACGAGAAAAGATCTCCCGCTGCTTTCCTAACTTATGATATGCTCTCAGACTCATTTCACTGACAGCAGGTTCTTGATAGAATTCCAGAGAAAATACTAACCACATTCATACGTCCGTCCACGAACATTTCTTACGGATAATGCAACTGTGGACTAGTGTGATCTGGTATTCTGGTGCATTTCTCCTCCATATGATCGTGTAGGAAGATGAGAGAAAGTATACCACTGCGGGTAGTACTCCGTACACACTGTGCCAAGGTTCAGATTCTGTGGTTTCGCGAATTACAGATAAATACCTTTTCCCTATATCTTCAGTTCGATAGTGTCACGTCACATGTAAACCACAATAAAATTGAACTCTGCTCGAAGTTTCCAACGAAAGGATGTGAACCATTTTGTCAATTCACTCATTTTTATAGTTGACAACATTACATTGAATCTTTATTTGGTCATCGAATCTCGGAATATTGTGTTACATATTTACCCAGACTTCTCATTTTGAAAGCCAATCTGTAAAAAACATGCTATGTCCACGAGAACGTGAGATGCTCATTTTTATTGTGTGGAGCATGTACACATTTGAAGAAGTGAGCATGTAGCTGTTTGTTGATTTGAAGGACTTTCGGACTTTTCTCTGCCAATGGTCATTTATTAATAAAATGCCTGAATACTTATTTCTACGCTTCTTTCTGAACTTATAAGGTATTCATTTTAGACATGTAATATGTGTTGTGTATGACCAGGATTGTGAGTTTGAATTCAAGTAGCATATATGCAATCATACAAAACGGTTACATGTGAACCCAGCCATCAGGTTTTCCTCAGATGGCACTACACTAATCGTAATAATCTTGTTCATAAAAAATACAACATCAAGAAATTCTGGGGCCCTGTAGGATGCACGCTTTGGTACTAAACCATAAAAACGCAAGAGAAATCATGGTGAAGCAAAGCATCACGTACGATGTTTTAATGCGGGTGTTGCGTACTGTGAATCTAAATAAGTCCACTTTCACTCATTCCTTGTGCCTGTCTGTCTGAATACAATACAACTATCAGAATACATGCAAATAAGTTGTGAATACACACACACTTTGAAATTGGAGTAAGGAGGCATGACATTATATAACAAACAGGTATTCAGGGTGAAACTGAATGAGAACGGTGAAAGCACTTCACGTGATGGAGACTAACCTTCAAAAGCATTACCTAATAGTTAGGTATTATACTGGCCACTCTACATGATCCCATTCAAAACTTATCCAATTAAAAGTTCCAAAATTAACGGAGCTTTACGAGGGCATGCCTACCTCATTTTATCAAGCTTTTCCTTTCATTTCATATATATTTCGTTGAGCGCGCCGCTATTGCCGCTGCGGCTATCATTTTACTTAAAGTATCTATTATGTGTCCACACACATAACATTAATATCCCAAATCCTGGCTTGCATACAAACGAGCAACCACACAACTGTGGAAACGTGGAAAGCCTTCGTATAATCTCATTTCGCAATTTTTTTTTTTTAAAAAGGAACGACGCATGCCACAACTTTTATGAGACTCGCAAATTAATTTAATACCTTGACAAGCGTGTTGCAGGCTGAAGGCGGCTTATCATTATTAGCCCGACCATCAATAAGGTCTTTCGTTGCGGCATCGGGGCTGTATGCTCTGGCTCGACGAAAATTGCGGCAGCACTCCTTTCTCCACAGGTAATTCACTACGGTGAACTCCAAAAGGGCTAAGAAGACAAATGCTGAAAATATATAGGCGAACAAGAAATTGTACATCAACTTTTAACAACGTTATCAACAAAACAAATGCTTACAGATAAACTTCATCTTCATCTGCTTAAGTAGATCAAATCCTTGGGCGGACCTAAGGTAGCGATTTGCTATTCATTACTCATGCATTTCAGAAGTATTACGCCTACTTTCCTCCTCTTAATTTTACTTTGGAAATTAAATTTTCGAGTTCTAATTAAGAAGGCGAAGTTACAGAGAAACTATTAAGTAAGTTCGAAATGTGCTTAGCGATTAAATCTTCTCAAGTATTTCATGAGTTTGTCTTTACCTACCATTCCTCCACTGAATATAGTAAAGCCTTTCTGAGCTCAACTTTTTTTCGTGTATTGAAGGAATCCAACCACTGATAATGCGATAATCCTTTCCAAAAAAAATTCACAACTAGTCGTGTGTCCATCGTTGGAAAAAAGTAATTAAAAGTTTAAAAGAATCTAAGGTAGCCACTAAAAATTCTTTTTAAAAAGCCACTCCTTTCACCATTTCTTGTGTGTTCACACCCATCTCAACCCAGCATAAAAAAGTGGAAAGTGAAGGAAAAGATTCAGAGTGTGGGGCGGCAGGGATCCACATAGAGAGATTTTTCCTTTTATCTTTTTTTTCTTACGGGAAACAGGCAAATGCACAACCTTTCAGTACATGAAACGCACACTAAAATCCAGACAAAGACATTAGATCCTTCAAGCTTGAATAACTTACGTTGATAAAAGAGCCGGAATTAAGAGGAGGAACAAGAATACTTTGCTAAAACTATATGAACATTCTTTCGGAAGGGAGGTTTCTGGTTGAAACTGAGAAGATTCCTTGAATTTCAGAGATACTTTCAGACCTTTAACTATTCAGAGGTGCTTTGATGTGTGTGTGTGTGGCACACATAGAACTACAGATATATTATGCGAACGTGAGACATAATAAACAGTGTGTATTTTTACTGTACCTGTGCATGTTCCCATCCAAACGTCAATGGCTTTCACGTAACTCGCTTGCGGAAGATTTTCTTGAATATCTGCAACACAGGAGTAAACTACAGCTTGTACTCTTATCAGAAATTTAAACGAATAAGACTTATATTTACTTATAGGCGAACTAAAAATAAGGACTTTTGCGCAGTTAAACAAAGGCTGTGACACTAGTATTAGCAATAACAAAAGTTTCAATTTGTAATTTTCGGATTGGTATCCTTGTATTTCTCTTTTGCGTATTATCTTTAAAATCCTTGTGAAACTTAAAAAATAAATACGAATTCAATACGAATGAAAGCATTTCCATTAATCCATTAATGAGATCTCTTTATACCCCAAACCAACTTTCATCGAATCCTACGGAATTCATTACAGATTCCAAAATACTTTAACGATAAATACAAGACTCTCCTTAGATGTATAAGAAAACAGTCACAAATAATTAATAGCATTGATCTGAATGTTGACGACCATAAAAAGACGTCATTCTTGCTGAATTCTTAATTAACCATTGTAAGTGATCGCTTTAATCCGCTCAAGATCGAGCGAACTTGTATAAGATGCCACAATTTTAGTCGTAGTTTTTAGGTAGATTTAATCAGAGTTTATAAATAATGCTGATGAAATTCAAAGCTACCAATTTCGCCAAATAAACTTCATTTTGGACTAAAAGCATATAAATATTGCAGGGAGCACATTCCTTAGTTCCGACTCCAAAAAAAGGCTTAATGTATGCGTATGTATTCACAAAGAGTGCACATGCCGACAAAAAAAACATTCGAGAATGCATGTGTAGGTAGATATCAAACACTTCATCTTCATCTACGTATGACCTAAACGTAAACTCTTGTGGACAACATTTATTGTCCGGTTTTCCATTTGTCGTAAGTGAAATGTGCGCCTGCTAGTTACAAGTTATTTACTGCCGATTTTGTCCTACTACAAAATAGAATTACATTCCCAGCGGCGCCATATAAACCCTCGGAAAGATTACGGGACAAGTGTTTGCAACCTACTTAACAAGAGTCGTTCACTTCTCTAGCAAGCCAAGCCAGTATGCCGTCATTATATAGTGCATTACTGATACAAAACTAATGATGTTGATATGCTCTTTTATATAAATGTATGTATGTACAAATACGCAACTCCATGGCTGATCGGCCTTTATCCCTTCCACATGACACTCATTGACACACATTACCTAATGTACCTGCTGCTCCAGGAGATAATCCCGTTTCATTCAAGCGAACTTTTTCTATATAACACTAACGTTCTATTCTAACGCATATGGCCATAACCTACTATTTTCCAACAAAAAATCAAAGTTGTTTCATCATGTTACTCGCTTGTGCTACTGTATCGTCGTCTCGTCGGTATATTTTATTCAGTGCATTTATTTCCACCGCCGTCTGCTTTGTCAGAGTGATCTAGTGGACAGTGGGCAGAGATCATATACTTTAAGTCTGTTGTTCACAGAAGAACGTATACAATTCTGTGTAAGTAGCTTTGCCCTAAGATTTTAGTTGGTTCGTTGGTTGCTGAAGTGGTCGAGCCAAATCGCGACCGAGAACATTCAAGTCACTCGGCTTAAGAAAAGTGAGTTAGCGGACATCATAGGTAATGTCTTAACTTTCGGAAGAGGAATGAGACGGACTTGACATTCTTTAAGAGAATAAATAAACTTTCCAATTGTCCATTAAACTTTCTCAGTAGTGAGGAACGTAAAATGCAATGCACAACTGCAAGGCACGGCCCGGCAGGAAGTATAAGTCAAGAGAGAGAGAAAGGGAGTCGAGTGAAACCCATTTCTGGTTAAATGCTTTCTCGGAAAAAAGATTGAAAAGGATGAAAAGTTAAAGGTGAGTTGGGGAAAACTTTTAAAATTCCATTTGAGTCCGAGAAGAGGGATTTCAACAATTCGTTGAACACAGCAATCTTATTGCCAAAGAAAGAAGGGCTTCCGCTTAGAGTCCAACATTTGCAAGAGAGAATTCTCTTGCCACCCAAGAAAACTGTAGATAAGGAAGTAATAAGACACACACGTGTACACATCAATTATTAATTTTGGTGGCCCGCGTTCATCTCTCAAATGATCCATTGCTTTTAAGTTTCGTGAGCATTATCGTAATAAATAAATTAACAATAAGTACTGCCATACTTAGAAGATTTCTTTCATCTTTATTGTAAATTAAGTGTGGAATTAATTGTGTCATTATCCAGTTTCCCCAAACTCATCCTATCCTTAAATTATCCTTGGCACACGGTACAAGTCATACATGCATCCGATGCTTTAATGAATATGTGTAAATCTATGCATTTAATATTTTGTACCAAATTGTACCCCCAAAAACATCTGGCCAATGTGCAATATAGTACTAATGCATTATAAAACTGTTTCTTGTGACAGGTGAGATTTCGCCTCGGTTTTCTTATCATTCTGAACAGAATGAACCTCATGTCGTGTCGTTCTTACGCAAGGTACATTTTTCATTTGCCCACACACGCCTACCAATTCCATATGTATAAAAACTGCGTGAGCCTGTAAAAGAGGTATATGGGTTGGCAAAATTGGAATGCACTTGCATATTTTATGAATCTAATCAGTTTTAGTCGGGGGTGAGCCTGAAATGAAAAGAATATCCAAGTGTGTATAATAATAACTTGGCTCTCCTTTCATTGTGCCTGGTTGAACTCTACTACACATTCAGAAGAGGGTTAGGGTTGGGGACCCAACTCTCTCCACTGCACAGTATATTAGTTATAATTTTTCAGCATGTTGAATACACACCACACACAAGAGATCGTATATTTTTACATTCATTTCATAACCGACAACGTCTAACGTAAATATATGAACTGAATTTTAAAGCTAACAAAAAATGTTGTAAGTGAATGATAATATCTCCGTGGAACAGTAGAAAGCACTATAGTTAAAAAGTTGCCTGAGAGAGAAAAGTTGTTTTCACATTTTGTACTTACTTGTAGCTTTCGAAGAGACCGTGAGAAGAGTGGTGACCCCCAGAGTAACTCGACCCGGAACAGAGTTGACATCCATCCAAAAGCTTACCCAGGATATGACAACCTTATTACGGAATACAGGTTTCAACGTAAAAAATTGATGCAATTTCAGAAGCGCCAGGTTGTAGAATATATCCCAAGGATTTTCGTAACATATGGAATAAATAATAAATAACATGCAAATATGAATTTCCTTGTAGCTACGTTGTAGTGACTTTCTTACTCGAGCATTGTTGTCTGTAAAATAATACACCCTTTTAGAGAGAGAGAGAGAGCATGCAGAATATGCATTACTCGTGTCATATTTTAGACCTCATCTAAAAGCACTTTGTGTCTCCTTCGACGTAGCTGCAGCATAAGTAGATGTGCACAACGTTAAAGTTTTGATGTGTGAGCCATCAACACAAGCGCATTTTCAAAAGTGAAAAAGGAAACTTGAACCTGCATTCTTGTCTCTCATCTAGGGTGCATGATATAACATCGTAGAGAGAGGTGCATGACACCAATTTGTAACTCCAGAGTACTTAAAACTTAAAAGTGCACCGGGAGACGTGTTATAGTAGTGACGTCACAAGGTAAAATATTAACAATGAATGAACTGCCCACTGCATACCATTAATATCGTTGGCAAGTAACTCTGAACGAGGTGGAATCCAAGAGACCTGGACAAGTGAAACTCTGCCACGAGACAGCTGTAGTTACCTGCAAAGAACCATTAGAAGAATCATATTAAGCTTTTAAGTGAGTGGAGAAGGGAAAATGGAAAATCGCTGGGGAAGTAGTAGCTTTCAGCAGATTTAATTATTCTGGCCGAGCAAGAACTTCATCGAATAATGCACGTTCGATGTTTTCACATTAACACAAATACTCTAGCTCAACTCCCAATGCGACCAGGTTCTCATGCGATTTCTGATAACTTCCGCAGCGGACAGAATAGAGAGGTTCGCATCGATAGGGAAAATGTGATGTGATCTATGTTGGCATGCAATATGGAAGCAATTCCGCGTGCTTGCAGTTGGGAAAATGCCCATTCCACATCAATTATTAATGTTAATCC
Organism: Heteromurus nitidus; assembly: GCA_034687055.1. NCBI lineage: Eukaryota > Metazoa > Arthropoda > Collembola > Entomobryomorpha > Entomobryidae > Heteromurus > Heteromurus nitidus. The sequence goes on along the minus strand of JAQFZW010000786.1, from coordinate 16,004 downwards.
AGCTCGTTTCATACCTATTTGGAAGGACTCTTGACATCTGTCCGTTACAATAGCCACAAGCTCAAACTGCGACATTCCCAGATTTCCTGTAGTTACTGGATTGCCCTCTTTCCAATCTAGAATCAACTCTTCAACAGTTTTGGAAACTGAAACAAAGTAAGTAGACACCATATATACGACCACAGTCAGTCATTTGCACCTCAACAGAACTTTCACTTCAACGTGGAACATATATATTCACTAGAGTACAAAACACAGGGGGACAAAATATATGTGTGTGTACATTCCCTTTGTCCGTCATTCCTCAGATCTACTCAAGTTTACTGTTTTTGGAGTGAGTCAGTAGGGAAGGGAAAAGTTGGGTTATGTAGTTCCAACATAACTGCACTACATGTACCTGCACATTCTCATCGTTTTTACGTGACATAAATCTAAAGCATGTTTATGCAACACATATAAAATATCAGTAGGCAGACAGCTACAGACAGATCAGTTGAAGATGTGTGGTTAGAAAGTAATCGCTACCTACACAATTCTCTCAATGTCAATTCGATGTAAGCTTCATAATAAATGAATTTCGAGCAACATCTATATAAACTCTCCAAATGCGTAAACAATCACTTCAGCTCATTTCAAATAAGCTTTCAGCTTCATTGTCATTTGTACTTGTACACAATCTGACTTGTGTGTACGGAACGTGAGCTTCATCTTCGTGATATCAACTTTTTATGCCGTACCAAACCATTTGTTATGCATGCACACCTTCATTATACCGTAGACAAGAGAAATTTAATGAATTTGACTACAATAGGGCAAATTTTTAAGGAAGTTGTATAAAGTATGCCACGTCGAGGGATGTCATATATACATACGTCACGTATTTCCGAGTCAGCTTTAAAAATTGAATCCCGTCTGAATGCCCGTTCTAGAATTTATGTTGATTCGATGTAAAACATATTTTTCTTCAAAAATGTGCTGTGAGTGCCGAACTGCAGATAGCTAATATATTGCATGTAATTTATCTTGCTGCTCTACACACTCACTCGCAGCAAACATCAGAAGGCTAACACTTCATTTTATGTGGATGTGGAGTGGAGGTGTATCTTCTTTCACTTCTCTTTCAGCCAGCCCCCATTCCGAAAGTCAATAAGTGAAAGTAGGTTATTCATGATGGCTATATATATACATTAAGAAGGGCAAAATCGACAGTTTGTGATGCGTATAATTTTACCACACTGCAAGGGTAAGTAGTGAATGGGATTGCAAAAAGCAAGTGGTGAAACCAGTTGGGGAAAATAAGTCAGTCCGACACAATTGAGGAGAGAGAATTTTTTTCCAAGACAAAAATGAGGTTCAGCAGATAGCTTCCCTGTGGATGTTACTCTCTCAAACAAATACACAGTTGTCTTACACCCTTTATATCTCCACAGTAGAATGCAATACAAGAAAGTAATGCGGAAAGAGCAATGAAAACTGATACCACCACAGAAAGCCATTCTCGTGAAAATCTATTGAGCAAATGAGGCTTGCTCTGTTTATGCAACAGAATAAACCGAAACCCCTATTTCAATGCAGTATGAAATACATTACATTAGATAACTATATGCTCCACTGAACTAGTAACATCGTCTCCAGCCAAAAATATGCCAATGAAGCGGTTTCCAAAGGAAGACAATAAATGAATGGGGAAAAGGGCAGATTCGAATGGCGCTTTACTTTTTTAAACTCCAAGTGCCAAAACAATCCTTACGACGCCTCCAAGGTTTTCAATGCAAGCAAAAAACCGGGTATATTTTCCGTGATCGTACATTTCCTCTTTAAATCCAGACACTATAGGAAATAAATGAGGCATCTCGTGACATACGGAAACTGTATCATCGTACATTTCCAGACTAGGCTACTTTCTTAAATATATGGCTACTTCCCGGCTAACACATGTGCATACTTTCTCCTTGAAAATTGTTCCAGGCGTAAGAAAATATTTGTATTTATTTTGGAAGGACATGTCAAAATTAAGGCACACAATTTTTTACACATATTTATATTTGTTTGTTTTGTTGCATTTGTTTTTCTAGCGTAGTGTCTCTGTCTGTCGTCTGCGTACACAACGACCAAAATGTATGAAACTGCATTTTTTGCGCTCTTTTCCCAAAGTCTTACGTCTTACTACTTTATTCCCCTACTTTGTCACAATCAATTAACATAGCGCATAATAATGGACCATTTAAGAGAGACCGTAGGATTTTCTACAACTCTCCGTCTTCACTTGGAATTGCCTTCTCTTAAAATGTGAGATTCTTCCAGTTTTGCCTCATTCCTCCCTCGTCTGTGGTGGCGTAGTGTGTGCTAAAATGTGGCTATGCTCACTACTCCTCTATACATTCTCCGTTTCTTTTCTCCTCTTGCAACTCCTCTTCAACTTCCATTGGTGTACATATACAAAGGGACATTACCATTATCCAGAGGCGACCAGAACTAATGCTTCACTCGCTACTTAACTTAAACGTCCTAAACAGAAGCGATAGCTAATGGACCCCATCTCTCTATAGATGGGTTGCTGGTAGTATTACTTCACTCCAATTTAGTCTGGTTCTGGTTGCATAAAGTATCCACATTCAACTATACGACTCCAAGAAGAAATGTATCTTTGCAAAAGTTTAGGTACATTGGCATCATCTGTATGTAATTTAAAGGTTTTATATGAACCTATTCATGCATTCACTACGCCCAGTTTTTCCAGCAGGAGTAGGAGTATGGTGAAACCACCGTTGAACCACCGCCACACACCGTTCATTTCCATTTCTTGCGTATGTGCCTCCTTTCTCCGTTTTCTTTCTATTTTCTATTATGCTTTCTCCTTTGCCTTATGTTACCGCATGTACTCCTCTGTTCCGGTGCAACACGTTGTGTGTATCTCGTATGACATTAATTACAACTACTACAAGAGTCTTGTCTCCGCTTTCTCTGTGTGTGTGTGTACCAGGTTTAAAGCAGGGATGATTTTCCGGCCTTAAATAATTGCGAGTTGGGAGTTAGAGCGAAAGGGGGAACAGATCGCTCGGATCTCGGATGCGTGAATGTGAATGCAGGCAGCCTACGATAACTTGTAGTTACTTTTGTGTTACGAAGGTGTATGCGTAGATATATAATGTCACATATGCTAGGTCTCAAGTTCCTTAAAAACTTTCGCACACACGAGCTCCCTGCAATTTGCAGTGACCGCAATATCGTTATCTTATTAAGATGACAATTACATGAATGAGGACGCAGATGTAGTGCCACTACCAAACGTGATCGAATGCATTGTATTGTACAGGATATACCCAACTTTCAAGTGCTGTGGGTCTTGGGTCGTCGTAGTATGCATTTTGTTACTTTACATAATATCTAGATTTCCATTCTAGTTTTTATAGTATTTATCTCCATGTTTGTAGCTTGCTACACGGGGTGCATTTCAACATTCAAGAAGAATAAAATAGTTTCATGAAACTTGTCTCAGTGATTCAATTAGAAATTTAGAATACGAAAGTATTTATCCATTTAAGGGTACAGAACAGCCAAGAAAATAATATAATATCAGTATTTGTAAGTGGGATAGGGAATAGTTGTATAGTGTCAGTGGGTGTGCATATAGGTAGCTAGTTGTTCCAAACTTTCTACATTTTTACTGTCCCGACGGAAATACAATTGGAGAACATTGCATGCATGATTTTATCTAATGCATATCTGCAGAATTCATGAGGAAAGTACTTGTACGATTTTATCTACTAATTTCATTTCTCATTTATCAAACTTTCCATTTGTCTTATCTCGGAATTATATTCAAAACAAAGTTATAATATATACTTCCAGTCTTAAATTCAGTATATTTCATTGATTTTCTCGACATATACACTTGGTATATTAATCAACGATAGCTGCTGCTGTAAGGATAAGGATGAATATGTTTATCAAACTTGCACAGGATGAACAGGTAGCCGCTATCAATGCACAACGAATTCTGTATGAGAGACAAGCTAAGTACACACTGGTAGTCTGAGATAAAACTGACAATGAATGCTGCTGGTAGGTGGCAGTATCCGACAAAAATAAATTAATTATAAGAACTAAGAACGCTTATTTACCATACGTAATTGAATTTTGCATTCCGACACACTTGTATATAAAAACTATACCCTCCAACACACTTGATATTGATACTTACAAGCACACTGCTACCGAGGTATAGAGGTTCATTTTCATTTTCGTTGTACACATATTTGTAAATGTAAGACCTCATATCTCTCTTTCACTCTCCAAACAACACAGAAAGTTGTAAGCCGTATGAAAGTATAACAAACAAGTGAGTAGGAAGAAAATCCGTTTTCTCATTTTTGCAACACAACAGTAAATCCTCCCACATCATACCCCGTGTGTCTCACTCTCATGGTTATGACAGGCTAACAGCAAAAATATTCTTTTTGAGCCAAGTGTGCTGCTGCTCCATGAAAGCATACATATCCTTGAGCTCGAGAATGACTTTCTGGTAACGAAAATATCTCTCTGCTTTCAGTATTTACTGTCCCGTGGGGAGAACAAACGACGGGGCTGAATCACCAGGAGTGGAATGAAATGGATGCACAAATATACTGGAAGCAATTTCTTCAACCGTGTGGTTCAAGAATCACATTTGAGTTTGAAACTGAAATGTATAGGTGGAGGTGTACATTGATCAAGATCAAAAACAAGTGTCCTTGAAATCCAACGACTATTTGTCGAGTAGCAAATAGCCCCCGTATTTACTCTGAGACTCAATAATGTACAGAAGATAGTATTGTAGTACCTTTCGAAATTGTTTCAAGTGTATGTGAAACAGCTCATGGTGTTCGTTAAATCATTCAGTGTAACCAAACCACCAGCATGCTTAAAATGTAGTACAAATGGCCACTAATGAGTTTTGCAACCTACATAAGTACGTCACCCGCTAGTATGTTCCAAAAGTATGACAGCCCTCAGCATGTTCAATGTATTTAATGCAAAGGTCAGGCACAGTCCTTGTAAAATGCATTAGCGCTTAAATGTAATGTGGCCTACATAAGCGCGTCGTCACTCTTTTCTAAAATCGCGAGTATTTCCGGCTTATTACTGGTAAAATGCGGTAATAACCATTAGTAGCACAATGAAGTGCTTGTAATTAAGCATTTTCGTGTAAAACACTAATGCACATTTCATTATGAGTTAGTTTCAAATTCCAACCAAACCCACTATTTTTAGAATGGGGAATATGCACTTCCGATTTCAATATTCGCTTGGTACATTTTAAATGAAGTAGTCGGTTTGTAAATAGCAACTGTCAAAATGTTCAAAAACTTCAAAGTGGCCATTTTAATGGTAGTGGTACAATAATCACTATAATCAGTAATCAACACTGAATTCAACATATATTGCACATTGTATGCTGCACTGCTTCTACTTGGTAAAATTGCTATGCTGAGCTTTAAAAGGGAGATTTGTGTCTGCAAAGCTAAATAGTTGCAACATCGAAGTAACCATTACCGAAAAGTAGCAGCAGTTACCACCGTACATTGATGACCATGTAAAAGTATAAAATATAAGCTTTCCAGTCTTCGAAGCCATTAAAAGAGCGCAGAGAAGCATAGCGTAATATTTAATTTCCAGACATTGTAAACCCTTTACATTAACCGCCTGACAGCGACAAACACACTTTACGACTTACGAGCATTATTCTATAACGTCTGCTCGAAACATACGATTTATGTATTGTAGACGTCAGTGGAGCCTTACCTACCGAAATGTATAGAGCGGAAGGAAACACTCCTATGAGGAAAAATGATGGTGACTAGTGAGGCTGTCAAAAGGAACAAAATCTCATGGATATGTATGTTCATGAGACCTAGGGCCGAGTCCAGAGTTCTCCAGTCTGTTTTCAATGTCAGGAAATGTGGTAACTGCTGCAGACAAAAGAATCAAGGCCAGAGAAAGGATTGACAGGCCATTGTGAGACGAGACATATCACAAAAATGGTTGAAACAGGAAGAAGGATCTTCCGCTGTAAGGTTACCTTTTACATTGCACATAAACACACAAGCTCACACAAGCAATTCAGGGCATCGAATGACAATAATGGAAGAAAGATGGGTTTCTCTCTCATGTTTCAAGATATTATTGACAGTGATTGAATACACATAATACGCAGAATAAACCAACAATGGAAGGGAACATTCCTCTATATAAACGTTAGCACCTCAATTTTGAAGAAAAAATAACATCAATTCGTGTAGTTTACGAACTTTGTTCACAATTCCTGGAACACAATTATATATTATTCAGTCAGAGGTAGAAAACGGAAAAGGCAATTTTACAAAAATACATGTAACTTTTTTTGCAACTGGAGCTATTTGAAATGACAATGCAAATTCTCCACCAGAGATACTGATACATAGGCATTGCCACAAATCCTTATAAAAATGTTTTCAAATGTTACACAGTGTAAAACTTTTTTGAAATATACAGCAGACTTGAATAAGTAGGAAAATCTTATCGCACTTCACTTGATATTATGAGAGAGCGCTATCCAAATCCAATTTACAGCAAAAATCGGCTTCAAGCACACAGGACGGTGCAATTTCAGGTTGTATAAAGTATGGTTTATTACGTTATTTTCTGGATTGTTCGCAGCTGAAATGGTCGAATTATGTCTCGATAAGTATACAGAAGGCAGACATCTACAGAAATTGTAAGACAGTGACATATTACACAATGCAATTTAACTGTAGTGAAATTGAGATTCAAGAAAGGCTTTTAGATATGGAAACTACTACAACAACTGATATTGAAAACTTTGAAACACCCAAGACCTCACACAACTTTTTTTTTCTCTCTCTCTGAGAGTCACTAGATATGTACTTGTGTGAGCATGTGTGCATTTGTTCAAGAATACCTGTGCTCTATCAATCTGAATAAGAGTCACTATGCGTTGGATGCAGCAGACAGCAGCAGATGCAGACGGTAAAAAGAATTCCACAAAGATTTGGACCGTGCGTCGAAGTTTTTTCATAAGAAAGATTCAGTACTTTCGCCCAAAATAACCATGCAAGATCCTTCTCCATTATATCAGATTTCCAAGCCCACTTCAAAGAAGAGAAGCCAATTTTCCCTTTGTCGTGGCTTTATTTCCAAGTACAAAATAGGAAGTCGTATATCAGTGTAACGGGATATGACATGCTTGGAAATACTGTTCTTAATATTTCCTTTATCCCAAAAACAATTTTCTTCTTGTCAAAAGCAAAATGATCTCGTTTTAGTGAAAGGGAAGGATCGTATTTAATATGATTTATTTTCGGTATTGGTGACCAATTTGTTTTAAAAAGGACATTGGAAAACATAATCAGACCTTTACATCTTTCTGAATCTTAAGCTTACGGTACAGGATGTCTGTCTGTGGTGAACTAGCAAACACAAAGTAGCTTTTCTTCGTACTTGTATAAAAGGACAAAGGAAATATTAACTGTTTCCGTTTCTTTATTACTTTCTTTTGATATTTATTACATGCAGGAATTCGGTGCAGGATACCAATACCGCAGCATTATCCAAGAGAATTTAAATGACAAGTCATCTCTGATTCTGAGAATATGTTCTTGATATAAATATAATATTAAATTTTCGAACTCATGTGGTCGTTGAGAATGTGATTAAGAATTTAGTTTTATTTGATATCGTTTCATAACATCGTTACTAATTATAAAAAGACATTATGATACGACGAGGGGTATGAAAGCTCTAAACTCTGTCGCCACTACATTTTGCCAAAAATATGTCGTGCGCTAGTGAGGCATATACTTCCTTTTATGAAAATTGTGTGTTTACCCACGAGATATTATGAGACTCTGCTTTGTAATGAGAACAAATAATGTTTATTTAGAATTAGGGTCAGACCAGCCAAGCTAAAAACGTACGCAAGTCAAATGCTCACAACTTTCCAACTACGAACGCCCAACGTCATTAAATGTGAATTAATAAGGCAAACAAGACAAATATAATTTGTACACAGATGTACCAATAAATTGACGTCATACATGTGTCCGTCGTCAGTCTAAACACAAGTCGAGACAGTTGGGAATTGGGGATGAGTTCAATGAAAACAAGAAGAGCATGAAAATGAAAATAACTTACAGCTTGCGACTTCCATTGTGCATGTCTGGCGATCCAGCGGAAATTTTGACAGATCCATCATACAGGAGAAAGTCACTCGGAGTCTAAAATAAAAGAAACAAGTTTGTTAGAAAAGAAAGCGGTGGGAACTGGTTTCTTTCTTATTATTTTGGACAATTCATGCACACAAGACACAACAATCAATACCTTAGCATGTAGAGAATATCCCCGTCAGGATTTATGCGAACAAGGACATTAGGGACCGTAACAAATTGGAAGTCAGCTTCCTTGGCATTGGGAAAATATACTTCTGGCTTCCATATAGCTTTCACCAAGTTGGGATCATTGAGATCCAAAGGCTTCGTGAGTTCGGCGCTCATTAATCGCTCATCTCGCCACTTTTGGCGAAGATATAAATCCACCTTGTAGTCCTGTAATCATAATGAATGGCAAATATACAAAAGTATCAACTCATATGCATATAGTCTCTCACATGCTGCAAGTTTACAGTAAATGTGTATTTAGTGACAAATGGTGCATTGACACGAAGCTGAAATGGGAAAATTTAAGTTTTCCCTTTGGAAAGAAACAAGTTCGCATAAAACAATGACGAAGAAGGCACACATATGTTTGTCTTCAACAAATATTTGCGGTTAATGGTTCACCAGAAACCAAAAAGTGTGTATTCTAGTTCATCTACGAATCTAAAATATCCATTTTGGGTTCGAATCATAAGTTCATTCATTGTGGCGGTGGAACTATTTTACCAAAGTTAAATCCAGTATAATAGGCACACATGAGACAACATGCATTAAAAAGCTCATTTCATTACCATCATTCATTACACAACTTTTAATATCAAGGCATTTCTACTGTGGGCAAAACAACTTTTAATAATCGCACATTTGACATTGTGCAGATTCGAAGGCTCGCAAGTGCCTTGGAGCAAACATCAAGGCTCGATCTGAAAACACTGTCTCGATAATATGCTTTGCGTAACAACCACAAGCCATTACTCCTAGTTGGAAGCACATGGCTAATAACAATTTCATTTGAACTTTTAAAAATGTAGCGGTTATTAGAGGAAGTATAAGATAACATGCAGATACGACAGTAAACTATGCTTACCATGGTTAATGGATTGGGCGACCCGAAGCTACGAACGAAGAGCTCGCAAAACACATGAGTGGGCACGCTATTATCTGCAAAGGACAAAGACGATTAAAATTGATTCGGCAAGAGATCAAACAACAGACCAAGACAAAATTATTTTGTCTGTGCATTAGTTCAGGTAATTATGACTCTGGGGGCATTAAATATTCTTCCATTCGTTACGCAAGGCTGCCCCTTTTAGTGTTTTAATTATCATGGTAAAGCTTTTCTTTGTGTAATACTGCAAACTGTAGAAATACGACACATATTATTAAAAATATTTGTGGAAACAACGTGGTATTAAAATCAGAACTTGAATACTTACTTAAGTGGTTCGTAGGCGTAGCTCTTCTGTCATATCCTTTCTTCAGCAACTGATCAAGTATCTGTAAGTCCTTCATCATGGTTGCCAATCTGTAATAATAGGAGCAATTTTTTTTGTAAAACCATGTGTAACATATCGATATCTGCCGAACCACAACCATGCCTTACAAAATCTACTACTTATACTTTTACAATCATGTTCATTGACAAGCTATCGGATGCTAACACGTTTTTAACATCGTGGTTCGGTGTTTCCCACTCACACTGTCCTGGAAAACTCCATGCCATTTGGTATCAAAGAATACCACTTAGTATCAAAGAGTATATAAAAAGGAACTTCCTTCATAGGTGAACGGTTTCAAAATCCCCATAACCAAAACCGCATTGAGGTTGAGGTGTCACCGTAATGACCATTCATAATCGTTATGGACAGTGTCAGAGGCTACGACGCATAAAACCTTAAGGCACACAACGCACAAGGCAAGAAGCTATTCCTAATTCTATGGTAAACGGTTGGCACATTACCCCACTCAAACCTACTCAACGACGAAGTAGTTCATATTATGTAAGTACGCAAGTAATTTGTACATTGGCAGGGCATAACCATACTTTCCATGAACATTTCCAAAATTCCAAATGATCTGGAGAAGATAGAAGACAGAGCGCTATTAGGGACAAGTGCATTACATTTTCTGGGACGCGCGATGAAAGAAAATCACTGCTCTGCGCAGTTTCTCAAATAGTGTGGGTACTCCCAGTAATGATAAGTGTTTGATACTCACATACTAAAAAAAAACTTTCTTATCATCCTCCTCCGTCTCGATGTATAACATCCAAACCATTTCTGCAGCGTTGCTGTCTGTGAAGAAACATGATAGTTGATACTGAAAGTGACTTTTATCACCGTCAATACCTTCTCAGTTTTGTCTGCGAGAAAACCGTTTCACTCTTTTACCTTCCACATGGAACCTACTCCATAAACCTTTTAATGGCACCGTTACAATTTATGGCACGCTGTAATATCGTAAAATTTTTGAGACGGTTACGGTGAAGGCTGCATGTGCATGTGAAAAAAATGACTTTCCCAACTTATGTTCAACGACCTGACTTTCAAAGTGAGTACATAAATTGGTCAGTGTCTTACAAGATGTTAACAGGTGAATTCTCACCGTTGGCTTACTTCAATATATTCCTGGTGAAAGTTCTTTCTTACCCCTTCTTACACTTATTATATAAAATTACATAGATGCCTTTCAATCATATGTGTTGCGGATCATAGTATGGCCTACAAAAGATCATTAAAACGTTCTACCTCCGTGATAACCAGACCAAGCGATTGCTTCAGTAAAGTTGTTAATTTGAACTAAAAATTAACGTTTCAACAACAGATATAATAATCCCAAGTTTTTAAATAAAACATCGGAGAGATTTCCATGTATCAAATGGAACATACAACAAATTAACATTTAAGATGTATAACCTATCATAAACCGTTATTTGTAGACAAGTTCCAAAGTAATTTGCAGAGACACCTGGAGCTGAGCTTTCGTGGCAATTAAAACATGGAAGTGGGCAAAATATTCATAAAGATGCATTATATTTATACTATGCGTTTATGTATGCATTCTGGAATTCATTCTCCGTTGGGGTTGGGATGTATGTATGTGTTTCCTGCGATAAAATATCTCTAGAATTCACAGAATATTAATTGAAACTTAAATGTTTCAATATGCATGACTTGTCTGCGTCAGGCCCTGGTGTGGCAGTTCTCTATTCAAACTATTCTCAACTAACAAATTATTTTTCTCTATTCACATGTAAATGCAAATAGGAAAGGCTTCCTTTCAGTTGCATTCATTAGTTTTTTTTGCTATGAATCTTTAATCTTTCTTGTCACTTGCACTTGTAAGAAACAATATTTCACAATCAGACTTTGTTGGTACTTGTTATCTTGGTGCTTCGTGATTCGGCCTGGTTTCAAGATAAAAATCCAGTTCCTTCATTCATGTATACAAGGTTTTCCATCTGATTTGATATGAGTTCTACGAACAACGTTAGGGAAATTAACTCGCATTTTTATGAAATGTAAATTTAAAGATAGAAAAGTCAAGACAAGAGTAAAATATACCACTTACAAATTACAGTGATTTATAATGCAAAACCTTGAGGAAGGAGTAAATATATGCTTGTTAGCATAATTAATAAATGTGCATAATGATTTTATGATATGATAGAACTGAAGATGGAATATGTTCCAAGTTCCAACGCACACATTTCCATTTTCCATTTCACCTGAAATGTGACCAATCTTAGATCGTAAATCAAATTACAAACTTACAACTCCGGAGCAGTAATTAAATGTCATTTACATAAACAAAATATTATTTAAAATACTTCAAGTTGTTAATTTGGAAGTCATCTATATTTTTTAACCTCTCAAGCTAATTGCAACAAACTACAGATCTAATACGTAGTATCAATTTGATAATCGTCGAATTTACTTCATCCATCATCTGATATATGTGATTCAACTCATTCAACAACAAACCTCCAAGCTCGAAAATAGCTGCCTCCTGTGACGACTTCAGTTCTAACCTCAGGCATGGATAGTGGTAGTAGCAGCACCGTTCCCACCAGCGACATTGGTAACGTTCCAAAATGGAAACACAAAGATGTCGGCGATTTATCCCGTTGGTGTCTCTTAGATAACCCAAATCTTTGGAAGCATTCTGGAATACCGGAGGACCTAATTTCAAGCAATTCTCGTTTGCAAAAACTGAAGTAAGTTTGCTCTTTGCTCTTCTTCGTCATTATTTACGAATTGAACTTCTTTGGAAATGTATTAACCTCAGAAAAGTTAAAATGCTTGATTTATCCTAATTATAGAGGTCAGCCTAAGAACAAAATCGTAGTTCTACCCCTGGCACAGGATGTTGCCCGACAATTTTATTGTGCGGATTGTACAGATATTCCATTTCCTTGGACGCCCATCCCACCGAAAAGACAGCCTACGTTACCAGTATCGAAAGCAGCTTTACTCTGTCAAAATGGACACGCGATATGTCGCAATTGTTATCAGTCTTTCAGTAAATGCGTTTTTGGTGTCACGGATTTCAAATATGTCTTCCAGGACCGTGAGGAGAATGAGTCGTTTAGATATTCATCCTTTCCAAAACGAAGTGTGGGTGGAAGCATAGGATCTTGGGGAAGGACACGGTTATGCCTAGCGAGCACGAGTGCCTTCAAATGTATGTTCTTAACGGAAATGATTAGAGTAGCCGAGTTTGCGTGTAAATACTACTATAATTGGTGCGCTTTCCGAGGGTCTGGTTCAAAACTAAGACATCATGAGAAGCATTGTGAACATGGACCACCTCTTGACCTTCGGAGTGACGCTGACGCAACAACCTTAAGCGATATAACAGAATGTTTCAAAGATGAAGAAGTAGAAGATAAAATTGTAGAAGGCCCAGGTCCAAACAGCGACGATGACGATGATGCTATAACCAAAGTGGATATAGACGAATTATGCGCTGGTATGTTGTTCATTCGTGTATTGAAAGAAATGCTATCCATACGTTGTCCCGTGTAAGAAACTTAATTGTGAAGTGGGCTCGTTTATTATTAATGTTGTAGGGGTTCATGAAGAGATTTGGAATATGTTGGGAAATCCTGGGAGCAGATTGGATGTGAGCACGTTATCAGACTTCATTCGAAGCGATCCTTCAACCGCATACTATGCCAAACATCTTCAGTCTAAAAAGTAGCTCAAAGTTAAAGTGACTGTTTTCTAGAGAAGGTAAGATTGATTGTTGTCGAATTTTTGGTATTAGAATGAATATATTGTTTAAGAATATAGAATCTTTTCGAGTCGTGTTCCACATCCACGGTTGTATCAGTTATAAATTAATCGTAGTGTTAAAATGTTGGAATTGAAGTGAGCTGACACTTTTATATGTTTCGTTAGCACAATGAAATGAAATACAATTAATTACTGTTCAAATTTTCAAATATTGGTGAGCTTCTATAAAGCGTCTATTTTGTTGAGTTTGTGCCTATAGGTCGTAAGTCGTAACCTTCAAATGGTTTTTATATAAATGGTTATCGTACAGAGTATATGTACCGAAATTACTGTTCAGATTCTTTCATACTTTCTACTTTCTTTTGTGGATTTTTGTTGCATTCTGCCAAGTTTGTTTTTAGAAGAATTTTCTGTAATTACATCCATTGTAGTAAAAGTGTAAATATTTGTTTACATCTTAACGGAAAGAATTTATGTGTGGATGAATCCCAAAAGACAAATATAGAGCATTCCCGTTAGTATGCTATATTGACACTGTGAGATACCTATATATACATATATTCGATACATATATACGAGAGTAACGACAACGAGGGTTATATGTAGATCATCTGAAATCAATATCTAAACCGAAAGAAGTAAATCAATCGCGTACTGAGTTCATGGTTTTAAAAGTGAAACATGGAGGAATTGTCTTCATGAAAAATTGTCGGCAATTTCCTTTGCTGACAGAGAAAGTGTGTACTCATTCCGAAAGCACACACTTTCCGTCTACGCGCTCCGAAGGTACACCACTAAAATGCAATATCGTTTGGTTCGTTCCATACCACTACACCCCAACACGCTCCCTTGCTTTCCCTTTTCTTTGAGATCTTTGATCTTTTTTGTCCCATTGTGGAACTCGTGCGCTCTATGTACAGAGCAAGATTGAAATAAGGGCGATTCTGTTATTTCTACAAGAGCCTCTTTGTACTTAAGTAAGTTTCAAAAACTACAAATGTTTGTGCATTCTTTGCACAAGCACACAATCACATATACCTACACCCAAGTATATAAGTTCATAAGTACGTGCAGTGCAGACGCCAAATCTAAGATACATGAAAATCAGACATCACACAAGGAAGCAGAAAGAAAAGATGAAAGGCTTGGTGTGGGGCTTTAAAATGCAGACGGAGCTCTTGAAGGAAAAAGTGATATATATTCAAGGGAATTTTATAGCTACCGAAAAGTCATATAAAAATCCACTACTTTAACAATTGTAATAAAATTCTTGGAACAGTAAAAAATACTTCGTGAAGGGAAGGCCTTTCCCATCTCCTCCTTACACTTTCTCTGTCTCCCATCGCATTTCTTTTAGGAATCTATTATTGCCCTTTTTGTCCTGTTTTGTAAGGTTAGAAACTTGAAAAAAGTGTTTTCCTCTTGTGTTCTCTGTGTATTACGTATTCCGAGAGAGTCCGTCCTTCTTATATAAGAATGTCTTCTAACAGCTGCCATCATCGACTATAGAGCGTTAGTAATCCCCTTCGTCTTACTAACTTACAACTTTTGCGTTCGAAGTGGAGACTACAAACCAAGTCGCATATATATAGATTCCACATTTTGTATCGACTATAATTTGAGCGATTGCCTTATTGTATCCCTCTGGTCTTCGTTTTCTCTTTCTGTTTACTCGGATGGATGCAAATCGCTCAAATACTTATAGTCGTTTAGAAAAAAGTGTGTATTATATTGTACACTTTCCTGTCATAATAAACCAACATATATCGTCCCATCTGTACCCAGTCAGAACAGAAAACTACAAGAAAATGCAGTTCGTGTTAGATCTGCCATTTTACACGCAAAAACATTCATAAAAGAATAAAGCAATTCCGCCCTGCCTCTTGTATAAATAAAGACATAACGATTTTCACTGTTGGCTTTTCCGGAGAAACAACTCGTTTCAATTTCCTTCTCCTTTTCCAGCATAACATATCGGTACTTCCTCGATTTCTGTGAGATTCTTTGCAACTATTATTCAGTTGACTTCATTTCTGAAGTTGTTTTCATATAAATAACTTCAAACTAAAATATTCGGGTGTATGTCCCATCTTAAGACACTGAGCGTGAGCGCACAGGTGTGATAAGTTAAAATGGTTGCATGCGCAATGATTTACCTAGGGCGAGCGAGCGGTTTGTTGCTCGGTGGGTGTGAGAGGTTAACTACTTGTAAGAAGGGTTTATTTGTCTGCGCAAGAACATTCTGTATATTACTTGCTGTGGGGAAGTTGATAAAAGTTAATAATGCTAAACTTATGTACAAGCCGAAAACAAGACTAACTATGGGATTGAGATATTGATGTACAATGATGTAAGCTACGTAAAAGTGAAAGTACACACCAAAGCAAGGAGAAAATATTTACATCTTGAATACAAATACTAATTCAGTCCGCTGCATCGATTGTTTTTTGCCATTCTCATGTAAATAAAGTGTTGGCAAAATGATGAATGTATATAGTACATGTTATTTGATGATAGAATCATGTTTCATATATATATATATATATATATATATATATATATATAACCCGAGTAT
>JAQFZW010000785.1:0-42412 GCA_034687055.1 Heteromurus nitidus | reverse complement strand
CATTATATTATTTAGATATAATTCCCATCACTTTTATTACTATGAATGTAGGAGTTTATATCTCAATGCATTTTAGTTTGTAGTAAAAACGGAGACTGATTGAATCTCGCCTAGATTCAAATCCGCGTTATGAGCAATAGATAAATTAATTACAATTAATAATTAAACTTGGTAAGCATAAATACAACCAATGTAATCTCAACATTTTTGTCAGTCATAAACCCATATTGTTATAACCTATTATCTCGTTAATGCTGTTTTGCCATTATTAAGGCACATTCTTCGTTGCAGCCTCTGTTTTAATAATGCCATGAATAAACTAATTACATTACATTGTAATTAGTAAACCAATTATATGCCAGAAATTATCCTTGATGAAGCCAGGAATAGTTCGGAGGAATAAGTTCGTTACAGCTAATAAAATTTGTAACCGTCACTATTCCACGGCGCAGCGTGAACGCTTTTCGGCATGCAGTTTGCCCCGTGTGCAAATGCACTTCGCAAACTGCAGCAGCACAAAGCTTGAAAACGTAAATATAAACATTGAGTCGTGTCCTTGTATGTGCACACGTAATGCATTTTTGAATTGTGTTTTGATATTTTGACGAAGGAAGAAAGCTATCAATTTACTATTTTAAAGTCGAAATTAAATTAGAATCGTTTAGGACCTTTTCGTTGAGCCGAGTTAGACGATTTACAAGGATTTATAGAAGACGAGCTAAATCAGGATAAGCAGATTTGCCCAAAAGAACTACATTAATTAGTATTGTGATTGTGGTTTACTTTTTACGCGTAAATTATTTGCTGGCTCTGTACTAATAGAATAGCGCACAGCTAAACTAAAATTCTTATCAGTATAATGGCAGAGGCTAGTGGTTCAGATAAGGTAGCATGTTCGAGCAAAGTTGCTGAACCGGGACCACCGCCTGGTGCTTCGAAAAAATCAGCATCGCAAATCAAAGCGGAGAGAATGAAGCGATTACGGGAACTTCATACGAAACGGGTATGTTGCGCCTTTAAAAATATAATTAAATTTTCCTAAAAGTATAAATTATGAAAATATTGAATATGAATGTGTTGGTCTATTATTAATGTACACGTCCTCGTTATATTTTTCCAGAATGAGGCTCGCAAATTAAATCATCACGAAGTTCAAGAAGAAGAAAGACGTGCAAAACTGCCGACAAATTACGAAGCTCGGAAACGACGCGCTGAATGGATTTTGGAAGATGAAGATCGCCGATCCAAGTGCGAGGCAGAAGGAGAGGATTACGACCGAGTGAAGTTATTGAATGCACAAGCGGATGAAATGGAAAAACTGAATAGATTACGAGCTCGGAAGAAAAATCCTGACGAAGGATTTTCCACATATGAAGCTGCAACGGCGAGACAGTACAAACGGTTAGTAACGAATATGAAGGTTGACGCAAATAATTATGAGGAAGAGAAAGAGAAAATGGGAGAAGAGGCATTTTACGCTGGAAAGGATACGCTAATTCATGGACTCCATAAGGACAAACCGGAAAATATTGATAGGATGGTACAGGACTTGGAGAAACAGTAAGTCAAATTTTTGTTGTTACGTTCTCTAACAAGAAATTGTAAGAAAAATTGTGGTTTTATTAACGTGTGGATTTTGCTTTGTATTTAGAATCGAAAAACGTGAAAAGTATAGTCGTAGGAGAGTTCACAATGATGAAGCTGACATTGACTATATCAACGAGAGAAATATGAAGTTCAACAAGAAATTGGAACGGTTTTATGGCCAATACACGTCTGAAATCAAACAGAACTTGGAACGTGGAACTGCGATTTAAGAATTTTATTCCTTCGTGTTTCTACGAATTGAATACGAAATGAATTCCGTTACGAAATAATGAAATATTATAGCCGCAATGAAATGAAAAGCTGGACGAAACTTTTTTAAATTTTACAGCGATTTGATTTATTAAAACGGGAAACGGTCGAATCTTTATCTTAAGATAGTCTGTTATATTATGCCTATGTATAGAGGTTTCTTTAACCTTCTATTTTAGAAAAGTAGTAGTGTTAAAATAAAATACATACTTACAAGGTATACATATTTGTTACAAATATAAATTAGCATAATTATTTAAAAGGATATAAAGCATGATCTATTAAAGATTCAGTTAATTTCGAACTTAACATCAGAGTCAAAGTAACGCTTGTAATTTAAGCACATATCTAGTGTGTCTCCTTATGGATATGTCGAAGCAAGACCTTCGCCTTGGATCGGGGTAGGGGTTTTATTCCAAACTTCTTAAGCTCTTGCTGAAAACAAAAGTATAAAATGGCATGTAGAAAATCCATCATCAACGCGTTCAAATTAATTCCGCAGTTTTTTCTACATAAAAATCGTTGTATATACCTTCAATATGGGAGTATCGATTAAGCTGTAATTTAACATAGGGGACTTGTTAGTTTTAGTTCCCATTTCTATATGATCAGTTGAAAGTGGCTGTGTAATCGCATTACGTTCTTGTGCTGCAGGTCTACGTGACGGCAATTTGAGTTTAGCAGCAGGCTTTTTAGTATTTCCCTTTGGATGTCTAAGCGTTGTATTTTTCTGTGATGTTTCTTCATTCTTCGACAAATTCCTTCGTGGAGCCCGTTTCCTAGAACTAGACGGAGTAGGATCAACTTTACTCCAGTTTGTTGTGTCGGAATGGTAGTTCGATGATCCTTGTGATAACGTATCTTTATTTCGCAGAGATTGTCTTCTTGTTGGTGAAAAAATTTCGTCAGGAATATTTGCAAACATTGAATCATCACAGGCATTCTCTAGGGGATCAGGTTCCGTGTGACAATTCATCTGTTTATCATTAAAGGAGACAAAGTTTGTATTAGTTCGAGCACATAAATTTGGCGAAGAAACACTTTTACGCTTAATCCCCAAGCGATCCACAGAAAACCTGGTGTAAGAAGTTACTAAACTTTTTTCGGGTGCAATAGCATCATTAATTAACAAGTCAAAGTCTGAATCACTCATCACAGCTGCAACTTTCTTATCAATTTGATTGCACTCACGCACACTTTTACCTAAATCTAATTCGAGTTCAATGTCACTATAATCAAGTTTTTGCTTTTTCTTTGCCTTTTCAATGTATTCCTTTACGTCACCCCCGTGCTGGTGAATATCAAGCATCTCAGCAACTTGCGTTGCAGTGTACAACCCATTTGATTCATCAATAAAAGGTAATGGCGAAACACTTCTGGACCGTTTCTTTTCGGATACAACAAATGGACTGTGATGTAAAGTCGGGCTTCGCAAATCATCAAGGATGATCCCATCGTCAGAATTAGTAGGTTCTGGTGTGTTGAATTTTTGAGTATTTGGGGAGCATTGGTTTTCATGTGTTTCATTGAAGTCTTCTTCAATGTCCTCAAATAAATCAACGGACTTATTTGAAACATTTTCGTTTGCATCTTCGTCTTCAATATGTTTTTCTTCAGGATAATTTAACTGACAAGGAGAACCCGAAACCGAAACCCCATCAAATGTTGTAAATAGTTCCTGAGAAGTTACACGATCTATGGTGTTTCAAATACCAAATTTAATTAAATATATTAGGCCTATAAAATATCTCTAATCTTGTCATATATATATATATATACATATAGCCATTATACTCACTGTCAGAACTCCTTCGTTGCTGAATTTGTAAATCCTGAACAGGGGCCCCAACACTGTCAGTCATTGTTGATGAATCTTCCTTTCGGATTACGTCTGCATCAGTCTGTACTTCTATCGACCTTGTATCCCCTGATACGTGTTTGTACGAAGGTTGCTCCTTATTACCAACAAGCTCCATTTCGAACGCCGTTGCAATTTCTTTAATTTCAGCAACACATTCTTCGTCTTCATGATCTAGGTTTCCTGTGTAGATGTACCACAGGAGTGCTTTCACGGATTTATGGCAGTAATCTGTTAGCGGGATGACGCTGCGTGACCTCAATATCCCGTTTTTGCCAGTTTTTTCTTCCATTATGATTTCATCTAATAGCTTGGGACACCGAGCCAAAATCATGAAGCGATGGCATTTCAAAGGTTTCTCTTCACGTCCATACAGAGTAATGTCACTCCCCGCTCCGGTGATTAGCAACTTCGCCACATCTTGAATAACACTTGGTAGCATTCCAATAAGGGGACTTGTCTTGGCATCCTTGGGGGAAATCCGTTTTCGATTAATGCATTGTTTACTCAAAACGTTTACTTCTTCAGCAGCAGATTTCGGAGGCTGAAAAGAAAACTACATTTCAATAACTATTTAGATGCGACCTGATGGTCGCTATATTACATTATGAATGTACATAATACCATACCTTAAAAAGATTTCGCTCATCTGGCTGTGGAAGTGCTGAATCCTGGCTGATTTGTTCGTCAGAAGATAATATAGGTTCCGACTTGATGACTATCTTTTCACGTTTCAACAAAGATTCCCTTTCCGACGACATCGGCAATCCTGGAAGTGGCTGTGGCAAATCAAGCACACTAAATGTTTCATCGGGAGTATCAGGTAGACTTTTTGCCAGATTCCAGAGTGGTGAACTCTTAAAAATGTGGTAATTGTGTGAACATAATTAATGACATTTAAAAGGAAGGTTCATTTCATACATGCTTATGCTTTTGCACATGTATACATACCTCATCCTGAAACGCAGAAAGCCGTTTTGGGACGCTAAAAGCATTGCTTGGCAGTTCATTTCTAATATGAAACCCAAGCTCTTCATTCTTGTCGGTTTCATCGAGAATATTAGCAACCCTCTCTTCAATTAGCATTTTCTTCCGTTCATCGTCTACCGTGTATAGCGGAGCATCCTTCAACTGAATCTTCTTACCTCTGCGCTTTCCCTGTGCTACGGGAGCAGACATGTTGACTTTTTCAGGCTTGCACTCATTGGAAGCCTCTATTGTTGGAGGTAGAGTGCTTTTCACCTCCGCCAATCCTACTTCATTCTCTAAACCATTTTCAATTATAAACTGATTTTCTTTAAGCTTCCTGCTTTCAAATTCTTCGTGAAGTGATGCAGATAAGGCGAGAGCTAATTCCATATCAGGATCGGTAACTTTCTTCTTCTTTGTTCCAGTATTTGAGCGTCCTTTGGATGTACCTGTCCCTGCTCCCGTCTTTGGCTTCTTACTTCCTGAAGAAAACCCAGGAAAGTTCAATCCAAGCCTTTCCCATTCCTCAATTTGCTTTTCCTGAAGTTGCATAGCTTCAAAGATGCGATCTATTGGAATGTTTTTCGCGCAAGACTTCACATGTGTCGTTCCAGTTAACTTGTCAGCCAATTTCTTCCAGCAGAAGGGGCATACTATTTTGCCTTCTTCGTCAATTGGTTCCTCCGAATTAGCTGCAATAGCCACATTTTCATCTTCAGAATTTGAGGGTTTCTCTTTTCTTCGTTCATTTTTGGCGTTCTTATTTGGGGGGTGTGAGCTTTGCTCTTGCTTTGTCTCGGAAGTGCCTGTACCAATCCTCGGCTTTGACGTTTCAGAAGAACACTTTTTACTCTTTGCACGCGAATTACTACGCTCATCGACTGTTGGAATTGGAAAGTACTCGCTTGTAGAGGAACTCAGTGAACTGGGTAATGCTTCTGGAAGTTCTGGTAGCGCTTCCTTCTCCTCCCCCTTTTCGGGCTTGGGTTTCTGCTTTGGCTTATCTCGTGGTTTAATGAAATCGTCATCATCCGAATCCGAAGCATCATCAAATCTACTACTTCGTGCAGGGATACGTTTTGGCAGCTTTATGACAGGGGCCTTCTTATAACGTGATAATTTACTCATGGTGAATTAATACAGGTTTAAACTGGTTTTACTTCATTCGTAAAGTTACATAATCTGGTACATGACACAAAAATACAGTTCACTGCTAACTATAAGGTGTGTCAAAAGTACAAGCACATTGTTCAGTGGGGAGACGACACTAATTTTTTTGCACTAAACTATTGTCTCCTCTTTTACTTCTACTTCTTGTAAATTTCTCTAATTAGTCCTTCGGAAAGAGGTGCGGCGCCTGGGTCTAACATCTGGTCCTTATGTACATCTCGGCGAGCTTCCATAAACTCCTCCACCGTTATTCTAGAGTTCAACCATGGGCCCTGCAGCTTTCTCCGTTCCTCGATCTCAATTTTATCTACTTCTTTGATGTCTTTGAAGGCTGGGGTAAAACTGCAAACAAGAAATGACAAATAAACAAACTACTGATAATAATATATGCTAATCAGTGAACGTTATTTCCATAGGCAGCTTTCCAACATTTTGAGTATTTATAGAGTACGTCCAACATCCTTTCTTTGGCCACTGTACGTACATAGCATATCAATAATTGAATGAATCCTACCACGACAAACGAGCTAATGTATAGTGGATTTGGATATGTGTTTGAAATTATTGAGTTATACGATGACGCTAGCTCTTTCCATCATCATTGATCATCGTTAAATTTTAAAGGTCTGCCTAGTGTGCCTAGCTCTGTCACTGCATGTTTCATGCTACACGTGATTAAAAACTTCAAAATTTTCTTCAAATGGATAAACTTACGCATAAATTGCAAATCCGGCAAGTAACGAGTAAAGTACCAGCCCTCTGGACACAAGAATTCTCTGCCGGGCTGCTGGACTACCCGGAAAATTATCCTGGTAGTATCCCATTCCTACATCCCTTTCCTTTCACCTATTCCGCGCATACAAAATTTAGCAAAAAAATTGCATAAGTTATCATTAGTTTTAGCTAATCTCCTTCGTCATTCGTTGAATGTGCATTTATATGCACTTCACACTTGAAGTTGGAAGGGAGCAACAAAAAAACAATGCACTAAATCGACATAATCCACAATAGCAAAAATGTGAAATGTTCTCCACTCCAATTATACATTTTTCTTACCTTCAACCCTGCACTTTCCTTGTTGAAGTCCACCTGGATTGGATAGGCTATCCAAATAATTTTTTTCTTAGAATTGAAATTAGTAGCACGAGTTATCTTAAATCCAAAATATTAATTTCCGAGTGTTATTGTGCATATTTTTGTGAAAAAGCACAACACTCTCCACTTTTCTCGTGAGTCTGCTTAGCGCGTTTCACATTTCACACATCTCACATCACACTTCACCTCGCTCGATAGCAAATACGTGTAGCGCACAGAGCTTGCTCGAGTTGTGTTGAAGTGTGCTTGTATGCATTACTTGCACTGTTGCACTGTGTGCGTACACGCGAACGTCAATTCAAAACAAGAGGAGAGAGCAATCACAGCAGATATCACGAATTAACCAAAAATACATCTACTAATCAATTGTTAATGTTAATTAGGGAAATCAGTTAGTTGAATTTTGTGTTATTCCAGTGAGTTGTATCGTGTATGTGCGTTTTGAGTCCAGTTAAACAGCCCGTGATTGGGAATGAGGATCTATTTCCTCATTTCACTTTTTTCACAATTTCTCTCAAATTGCAAGTTATTTTAGATTTTAGATACATTGTACGTCAATACACAATATGTGCAGTATTGTTGCTGTAATTTAGTGTGGCAATTTAGTGTTTGGAATGGGTAAGGAGTAGTGCAACATTTAAAACTTTTGATAAGTCAGATTATGTGATTGTTATTGTTGGCCTGAAATGTGAAACGTTTTACACACAAATTTGAGGTAATACATGTGAAGTATAGTGTATTTATATGTGGCGTTTGAGCACACTTTTACGATAAGTACACGTTATACTTGTGACCTTGTGAGTGAGCACTCTTGGTTCACTCAACGTGATTGACGGAGGTACTTTTGGGACGAAAAGATGTACAGGTCGGAGGTTGGATTACATCTTATCAGTTGTCTTGTTACGTTTGCATGTTATCAGTATCAAGACACCCTGAAATTGCATTGAATACTCCTTACACCTTAATTAAACGAAAGTGTGCGTTTTATTTTCTCACGCAGGATGACCTACGCTAGAAACCAGTAACCAGTATCATCAAAAGGAGGTGCACACACGATACGCAATCATCTTACACAAAAAGGGGGAGTAGCCTGCGTTCCAGCAGTTCTGACAATTTTTCGTAGGAAAACTATAAAGGGTTTTTGTTGAATCCGGAATTAAATATGGATCTCTCAGCGGAACTAAAAGAATTGAGAAAGCGTATGTGCACCGTTACTTATATTGCCAATTTATTAATAATAATTGAGTTATTGAGTATAATACTAATCTAGCAATTTTATATTTTGTTTCAATTGCAGAGCTGTATACGTACAGGTATAAAAGTCTGGAGCTGGAGCGACAGCTAAGGACACATTGCCATGTATTCCATCATAACCTGGAAGCGGAAAGGGAGAATGCTATAGACGATCCGTCCCTGCTGTCGACTAATGCCTTTGAAAATACCATTTCATGTTGCTTTCATGTATTTTCAAATAACTTGGTAATTAGTAATTCCCTTTTAAATAACCCTATTAGCATTATGTTTGTCGATATTTCAAAAGTTTCATATTTCTCTTTTGGACTTGGTACGCAGGTTATGGAAATAATTGCTAGCCACCTTCCAGTGCAGGATCTTTTAAGCTGCAGGTTGGTTTGTAAGCTCTGGGCTTCCGAAATGGCTCAGTATCTTACGAAAAGGAAAGCGTTGGTGGTTGCGTATGAAGACTGCTCTGAGGCGAAAGAACTCGTGAAGAAGAAACTCCAAGGGAAGTTCGTAAATATTTCAACGCTCTGCATTCTTGAAATTCCAGTAACTAGTGACATAATTGTCGACGTGGTAAGGAATTTTGGAGAAACCCTGAGTGGACTTAAGTTGGATGACTGTAATCCTGAAGCGAAGGAGTTGTTTTCCTTGGTAAAAGGTTTACCAAGTTTGGAAGTGTTAAGCTTTAAGCAGACTGGAGTTAGAAGAACAAATGGGGCTGATTCCAATAGTATTCCCTCAACACTTGATGGGTTGACATCTTATTATCCTAATTTGATAATGGTATCGTTAAAGAAACTCGTATGGGAGGAGATCCACCCTGTAAAATATTTGGAAAGGATCATTCAAACGTGCCCACGGCTCGAAGAACTGGAATTAGTATGTTGGTCTAAACCAGATCCTGAGGGTTTAACTGGGATGCGATTGGATACTTTGAAGCATTTGTCAATATCTTGTGATAACAACTTTACGGAGAAACACTTCCAAGCATTAGCTAACCTCAAGTTGAAACTGATAAGGCTAACTCTTCATGATGTAAAGCCCGGCGGTAAAAAGAGAATGCGTGGATTGAACACTTTCTTAAATTCGATATCCACAACCTTAACTGAAATGGAACTAAGTGGGAATGGAAGAATATCAGAAGAAGTCTCTTATTCCTTCGTTAACCAGGCTTCTGCTTTCCCAATTGAATTTCCAGTTCTTCGTAAACTGAACATTGATTGTAGTCTGATGACAGATCTGAGGATGGTGGATTATATGCCCGCACTTCAGAAATTTGAGTGCAAATTCCAAGACTGGAAAGGTTGGTGGCAGTTACTGAATGCAAATGGAACTCCGGATGTTCATAACACACTTCGAGACGCTAGCTTAGGTGCCATTGACAGTGGTTGTATAGCAAAAATTGCAACATCTCTTACTTGTGTAACCAAATTGGAAGTTTCAGAAGACAGAATAGATGACGTAGCCTTTCGAACCATTGCCTCTGCAATGTCTCAGTTAACTCACCTTCGAATCACTGCAAGTACAAATCACCGAAATAAGAAGTTAGCTTTAACTGACTTTGGCTTCACTGGAATTCCTCGTGAGGAATGCTCTAAGCTATTAAAGGCGAAGGCAGGAAGTATAACAGAGGATGATATTAAACAGGTCCGAAAGCACCCCTTTATTGGAGATTTTAAAGGTACAAACACATTCTTCTGCCCGGCGAAACTTTTAACATATTACTATTTCCATCACATTTCAATATACTCCTTGGTTATCATGTGCTCCTGCTTACACATATCATCATATCCTTAATCCTTGTGTTTTTGTTTATACAGAATTGTACAGCCTCGAACTAACCTGTTCAGAAATTGGAATAACGGACGTCTCTGTAATCTATGGCATCGCTGCATTAAATCGTATCTCCACAATCACTCTTCCAAAATGCGAAGTAATTGCTTTTGATTTTAGTCTGACATGCTCCTGTTACTATAATATCACTAACTAAATAAATATCACTCCAAATATTTCAGCTCACCGACTCATCCCTGGACGCTTTCGCAGGATTAAAAAGTCTACTGGTTTTGGAACTGGATAAGAGATGTGGATTATCGTCAGAAGGTGTTATAAACTTGCGAAAGAAAAAGAAAGACATTGTTCTAAATTTATATTCAGATGTTAATTCTAGAATTTTTAATTAAGTATCCATTTATTTTTTGTAGAACCTTATCAAATTTTGTATCAAACATTGTAAAATTCATTTTCTACCTTGATTATATTAAAATGGTATTAAAATGTTTTCATAAAAAAATTTACATACGAATATCGACATATTTCGGTAAAATTCAATCTCGCTTTACATGAATACTACTATTGATGTACTTGTAGAGTTGCGTCTTCGACACCTTTGTTGCTTTTGAGTGTCACTACACTACAAGTGTATATACTCACATCTCACATACTCTGCGCTGCGCCTCGCATACTATCCATTTCCCAACTCATAAAAAACCATTTCGTGAGTTGTCTTCCACTTGTATTCTATATATCCTGACTGTATTTGATGTGATCTTGCCTTGAGTGTTGCTTGAAAAGAGTACGAGTCTACGAGTGTCATGTTGTGGATGTTAGGAACGTGGGAACATGAAATGGGTTATATCTGAAAAGTTCTCATTTTGCTATGTAGACAGTAAGCACACGAGAAAGAATCTCCGACTGTCAACACTTTGTATCGCGGAACATTTTCAAAGTTATTCATTTCCTGGAAGGGATTATGTTTGGTACGGAAAAGTATATAACATGTTTAGTACCAAAATTGTTCAGAATAAAATGAACGTAAACGCAAAATCTACAAAAATTTGAGAGCATAATAATCCCGAAAAATACCCACGGTCCATATCTACTCTCATTTTGCACTTCGAAGAATGTTATATTAGAAACTTAGTAAATTACACATATTCATTGGACATGGAAGAAATTTACTGGGACCGTCTGGGTAAGCCGCCTTAATGATTAATGCTCCCGTAAATTTTTTCATGTTTTCTAGTTTCTAGATTATGATAACATCATAATCATAATCAAAGCGTTTAAAACCGAATTTAATCAAGACTCAATACTTAAATTATAATGACTTCACAGGTAACTTTAACTAGCCGAGCTATTTATTGTACGAGACACGTCACCTATACTAGTCGTTGTGTGGAAGGAAGGTTAAGTACCGAAGGGGCGATAAAGCTAATATCATGGATGACGATGATGATACCAAGATATTACGAAGGAGTAAGTTGAAAAAATTTGTAATAAAATTCATGCATTCATTTCGAGCTTGTTTAATGAGTGCATATAAATTTGACAGATATGTTCATATGCAATAATGAGAGAGGGGATAACTTACAACAAATAAAGATGACCAAATTGCGATGGGATAAGTGTTTTAAGGATTCTCATGCACAGGATCTCGACGAAATCCCTGTCGAGGTCTTCCCCAAGAACAATCATGCATTACGAGATATTGACGTATGTAAATTTTAGAACTATTTGGACATATTAATATCTGTAATACCGTATTTGTCAGACTTGAATTAAGTTTGCTTTTTACAAATCATATAGGTGCTCGAGAATATCGCTAGTTATTTAACGAATAACGATCTACTCGCTTGTCGTGTTGTATGCAGACTCTGGTCAATAGAAATGGCAAGGTTCCTATTTAAAAGGAAGAGTTTGATTGTTGTGGATCAGCAATGCAGAAATGCTGAGATGACTCTAAAGAAACGCTTCGACGGCTGTCCGATAGCTGTGTCCAAGCTCTGTCTTTTCGACATTGGTTCTGGATGTCCAATTTACAAAAAGTTATTGAGAGTGTTCGGGCTCACGCTGTCCAGTGTGAGTTTGGAGGAGTGTCAACTCTCAGCGTCGGACCTAAAGCGAATGCTTCTGGAGGATGCTCCGAACGTGGAACATTTTCATTTGAAGGAAATTGGGAAACGGCAGAGATCAAATAAGATTTCAACATTTAAGCAGATCAAAACGTTGAATAATGGACATCTAGTCTTTCCTCGAATGAAAATGCTACATTGGGATGAAGAGGATGGTCGGACGGATTTAAAGGATATAATTGAGGCTTGTCCCAATTTAGTAACCCTTGAACTAAGAGACTTTCCCGTTCCTCATGCATCAGCTTTCAAAAGTCTCCAGTGGGATGCTCTGAGAAATTTATTTCTGTCCCCAAAACATGTTCTCCGAGATGAGCATTGTAAAGCTTTAGCACATTTGAAATTAAAACTGCGAACACTCACATTATTCGGGATAAATTCTCGCGAGAAGGGGGCCAACAAAGCTTTGACCAAATTTCTTTCCACTCTCTCGGACACACTGGAAACGCTGGAGCTGTGGCTAGACTATGCTTCTGTACTTGCAAATCCTGTATCTGAGACTTACTCACCATTTCCGGTGTATCTACCCAAAGTACAGAGATTAAAAACAGAGTCTGAAATTTTAGGCCATATTAGGTATTTAAAGAAACTTCCGGTACTCGCTGAGTTGGAAGTAGTGTCCAACCCACACGAAAGACAAAACTGGGATACTCTAACAAAGCGGGCCACAATGCCTGCATTAGAAACTTTAAGGTCGCTTAGGTGTGGGGACATTGACAGTAAAAGTCTGAGCAACGTGATGAAAGTGTTTCCGAACATTACCAGTCTACATTTTTACGCGACTCATGTTAGCGACTCCTTTCTTCGTTCGGTCATTACAAGCCTCCCATGTCTGATAGATCTGAGCATTAGTCCCTGCATGACTGCAAGCTCGCAACGTTTGAGACTGACGGACTCCGGAATTACAGGAATCTCCAAAAAAGTATGCACTAAACTTCAGCATGATCCGAAAGGACTTGAAAATGTGAATCTGATGGCTGTGAAAACTCAACCCGGTATCGGCGACTTGAAACGTATGCGGATTTACAACATTGCTGAACATAATTACAAGTTCTTAAAAAAATTTAAATCATTAACATTTTATTTATTTATTTAGGTTTGCAGACACTGGATTTTGGTATGCAAGTTTCTGAAATTTCTGACGTGTCTGTATTCCTCAGCATTTCAACACTTCCCAAACTATGTTGCTTGAAGTTACCACTATGCAAGGTATTGATAACTTTCAAGGGAATTAAACAGAAATGTGTCCTCGTAAAAATTTCGAATTTGTTAAAGGTTAATTTTCTTACCTTTTCAGATCACTGACGCGTCTGTAGACCTAATTGAGAAGAAGCTGAATTTACTGGTCGTTCTAGGCATAGCAGGTTGCAATAGGGTTAGCTCTCAAGCTATTGAAGATCTGAAAAAACGCCGGAGTGATTTATTTATTGAAACCGATGTGCCACCAATGTTCGAAAATATCCGAAGATGATAAATATCATCAGTGTAGGGATGACCGCTAAAATATGCAGCTTCTTTTTGTATGGTGCTGTACAATTCAGTTTCTCTTACTTCCATCTTAGTACTTGCATCCGGCACAGCAAATATCCGGAAAATACTGGATAATCATGGACCGTTAAGTTATATAATGAAACCTTTTTATTTAAATAAACGTGTTTCGTATGAATTTTGTACAAATGTTAAAGCTCTTAGTTTTTGCAAATCATACTTGCGTACTTCTTATAATCAAAGCGCTTACATGCGATTGATGCGATGGTCTTATCTTAAAAGCCGATGCCGACTAAGGAAATGGAATGAAAACATCCATCCGGGTCTATCTAATGTGCATTTCATATCTGTACCGGTTGTACCCAGGCTACCTGATTGAATTGGACATGCCCATTCACAACAATGTTTTATTGTCGTAGTCGCATTCGTTGATGTCAAGTACAGGAATTTCTCTGAAACATGCATGGTGGGTTGATTCTTGATTCCAATTTCTCTCGTTTCACAGCCATAGCTTACAGAAATGTACGAAGCCTATTATAGGTATGCTAATGTAAGGTGATTTGTTATGCCCGAGTTGAGGCAGGCATTACACTGTCACATGCTCAAAGTGTATTCATATTCATACGTACGTCGGAGTGTAATTTAAGAGCTGAAAGTTGAACAGTGGCACAAGGACACCTAATGAAACGCTTTCCCATCGCATACCTTGCATTCTCAATCAAACTGCATCATATTCTAGATGATATTTCAAGGGGCCCTGCAATACAGAATACATACGGAAGTGGCAATTTCTTAACATTACTCTAGTCAGTCTCGTACACGAATGTGCCTTCCTCATAAGTATAGGCCAGAGAGGAATCTTTAGGAAAAATCAAGTACAATGTTCAATTATGACTTTTGTATCATTGATTACACTGTTGCTTCTGTTATCATTGGGAAAATCCATGGATTCCGCCCCTGCCAGGTATAAGTCCGGTCATTGATATGTAGTCACAAAAATTTCCCAATCCTTTGACTATACTGTAAATTTCTAGTTAGATATCCTAATTTAATTGGTTTAGAGTGACCGACACGGATTACGACGTTGAGTGGGATGAACTCTTCGGTCATTTGGACCGAACATCGGGTACAATAGGAGAGCTGGAGAGTTTTCCAGGGTTGAAAATTTCCGACAAGCAGAGTAAGCCTGAAACTACAAAAAATGTTTCAGATAGAACACCCGAAAAAGATGGAAGCTCAAATCTGCCAATGAATTCCAAGCGACCATTAGTCCCTCCAGCGCTTCCAGCTCAACCCTTCGTTTTTGATCCAACGAGCATTGACAGTAAGCCAGCCATGTCAATCTGTTGATTTGTGTTTGTTCCTAATAAGGTTTTTTACGAATACAGAAAACCCTGGAGTCGTGGCTCACTCACAAGGAAATATCTCGGTTTCTCAAAATGGAGGAATTGCTCTGGGAATTTACATGGGTCATAGTTCGTACAATAGCATTAGTTACATTTTTGGAGGGGGAAATAAAGCCCATAGCCGACCACAAGACAGTCCGAAGAATGATGGTTAGTCAAGTATGCTAAAATCTCATGCAATACTCCACTTTGATATTCACTTTTTCATGATGTGCAATTTTATTTTCATAAGATCTATTTTTACAATTAATATACAACTACGTGAAAAACGAAAGCCATTTTTGTCACGTGCGGAGTTTTATGTTATATTCGATTTGCTGTAATACAGAATACATCTTTACATTGAATTGAATTTTATTGTTAAATAAATTGGAGTGCCTCATGTCCCAATTATTATTGTCGTGATTTTATATCCAGCCAGAGCCACTCGAAATACTCGAACGATTTTTAAATAAAATCCTTCACACTCGCAGCATTTTAATATCCTCCACCTCCCCCTCCTAAGTACGAGCTGCTATCGTCTCCATAATCTCCGTGATGACCGCCACTGCTACGACCCCCTGAGTAATGCCCATCGGATCCTCCATGGGAGCCTCCAGATCCACCACTACGTCCTCCATATTCCCTTCCCCCTTGACCTCTGCCTCCGTAGCTGTTTCCTCGTTTTCCACCGTATTCCTTGTGGTCAGAGTCCCCATAATCCCCTTTTGTTGCTCTATCGAAATTACTGTTCGTACTGTACCCAGAATTCGAGTCATACGAGTCACTTTTGGAGTAGCCACCTTTTCCTTGTTTATGATCCGAGTGGCGATTATGTTTGTTGTATTGATTTTTTCGTGGTTTCGATTGATAGTTGTATGATTGCCGACGATTTTTTGTTGGACGATGTCGCCCTTCCGCTGGCTCCAATTCAAAGTCTACATCTTTCAGAGACCGAGCTGATCTTTTGAGAAAATCCTGCGAAGATATTCCTTCTGCCACCAATGTTTCATTGTCAACTTGTTCCAGACCCTTGTCTGATTGGGTGTGCACAACCGTGTCATATTCGGTTGCTTCCGCTCTGCTCACTATATTAGCTGCTGATATGATCAAAACCAGTATGCATTTTACAAGAATGCCTGGACTGAGAAGTTCCATTTTGTGGATCTTTTTTAGCAACAAAAATGGCCACACTTTCGTCTCGTAAATTGCACTTCAACTTTCGCATTACCGTTGAGAAGTGGAGACGAAGCAGACTATTGAAGAACTGAAAGTGCATGAACCATACCCCAGAACTATACCCCAGAAATTCTGACATTCTTGCAGGGTTCCGTTATCTTGTCAGTTATGCATTTTGTATATGAAAAGTAAAAATGTACTTTTCAACATAAAAATGGCATGAAATTGATTTCGCACAATATTTAGGCAGCATGTATCAGAAACTGTTGCTTTCAGGTCACAAGATGTGCAACAAGTGCAATATAGTGCTCCTGCTCATTCCGTGTTCGCTCATCCATCCGATTAATCTTTTTACCTACAATTTTCAACGACACAAATTTCATGAACCTCTGTTGATTTTACTTGCATGGAAAATTCACACTAAGATGTAGTCTACAAATTAGTCATGCAAATTGCATCGCTATTCGTTAGGTTACGGAAGCGTAAAACATGTGGCATTTGCCTTTACATAAAACAACTCTGAATTCTATACGCGTGAAAGTAAAAGGCCTGCAAGTTCCTACGTCTCAATTATACTTCACGGTGTAACACGCGAGTGCCGGCATGGCCTACATAGTCAAGGAATAACAGTGGAGCAGCGAACACTGCAAAAGAATTTTTTGAGATGCGAGCGATGAAGTAATAATCAAGAATCATGAGAATATGCTCCCTGTGAGTTTGTCTTGCTCAACTCATCTAAACTGCATACAAAATTTTATTGTCACAAGTCAAAAAAGTAAATACATAGGTGCACATAACAATTGATTATGAAAGTCTGATTGTGCTCTAAAGGAAAATTTATCTCAGGATTACATTATTGCATGTCATTTTAAAGGCAAATGTGACCACATCCACTTGATTGGCACGTAAAATCTTGAGGACAGTCGTCATCGGCGGAACATTCCTCAATGCACCTGCCTGGAGAACGAATTAATCTATGAACCTTCTGCTCTTCCGAATTAGTGAACACGTCATCTTGAACCAGCACATCGTTGTCCCTTGGGTCATATAATGCACTCGCAGAATTGTGGTCAACAAGCACTCCCGTCATCAGCAAGAACCCCAATAGCATCCCGACAAAATGTATGTTCTGCATGATTGATTCTCTCCTCGATTCCTTGAGATTTCAATTTTGTATGTATTCGTCAACAATCTCTTGTTTCGTGTGCCTTTTACTTTAATTAAATAACTTTAATTCGTCATGCCCATACCTGTTTAATTAAAATATTCCGAATTCGTGGAAGATCCCAATAATGTCAAATGAAACCAAAAAATGGTTACTTTCCTTCCTGTAGCGTGACTGATAAAGACACCTTTCGCGAACGACAAGTGATCAAATAAAGTCTGAATACTTCGCTTAGTCGTGCAATAGTGAAAATGTGTTATCAGTTCACAAATATTAACTCCTGTGTCTCATGTATATTATGTATGTTGAATGTATATATAATGTTGCGGCGAACGATTCACCAAAATTGTTTACTTGTGCTGGATTTGTGGATTTACCCGAAACAAGTAACGCCTGTAAGACATTGCTGAACTCAAAGTCATGATAGTCATGTCATGATCATGAGTCATGAAGAATGTAAGCATATACGCCGATACACTTCACCACACAACATGACCAATATTACGATCAAAGATATATAGCTGGCTACCTGTGTATACGTATGCTATTGTTATATTGTGGTTTTTCGTAAACCAACCACCCAGGAACTGAAAACGAGCTAGTCGCTATTAAATGTTCGTTCCAGGAAACTCAGTCAGGTTCAATGCTTACCATCTAAAACATGCATCATAAGAAATTCCTTTGCATATTTTTTTACTATTCTCATAAAAACTCTGTTTTTGCGTCGTGGTCCAGTAGTGTTTTTGGTTAGAAAGTGAAGGGCACTTTAACCTGCATATGTATGACTGAATGCGTATCCATTCATTTTCTATCTGCCAACGCATTTCGCGTCGCATGCTACATTTCTGTTGCACATTCTTGTGCAAGTCTTACATGAGTACAATTTATCTCGCCGTTTTATGTATGTTAAGTTACGTAACTTACGTGCATTTGCATTGACTACAAAAGGTGACAAGTAGATTTATGGGAAATGATTGTTTTTGGCCACGGTGAAGATGTCTCAAAAATATCTGTGTTCTGTTTTTGTATTGAATCCAGATAATACATTTACACCCTTTCATACAATCTTAATTTGCAATGCATGTGTTCTGACTATTAGATAGGCCTTTATATGACTACAAATTGGTATGATATTTTATGCCATTGCGTGAGTTCGTATTTGAAAGGAATATGATTTTGTGACAATCGGTGCAAGGGACCGTATCAAAATCTGAAATTTTTATCTCCTGAAATATTTGCATGCATCAAATCTCTACTTAGGGTATGCAATGGAATGGACCTAGAATGGAGTCCATATTGACCAAACATTGAAGCTCCTTCGTATCTGTTCAATAAAATGCATAAATGCACTTGGCTATTCCAGTTCTTCCCATGATTTCACAGCTTCGATCTAATAAGGCATTCAATATCAAAATACATTCTGATTGCTTAAAATTTATCATTGTTAATTCCACTATTTTATCTCAAAAATTGGTGACAATGTATTGGTAGCAAAAATGGCAGAAAAGCGTCGTGCAGAAAGTGATGCAAGGCTTGAGTATATCTACTCTTTTTTGGCTGAATCAACTGATTTGCCACGACATGAAGTGTCTGCACAAGTCCACGATGCAACACTGGTAATCTAAGAAACTTCATTTTAAATTCACACTAAATCCTTTGAATTTATCTAATTCCCTACAAAATGCTTAGGTACCTAAGATCAATGGAATGTTCCATCCGAGAAGTCCAATGGCACTCCTCCTATATTACCAGGATGAACCAGTGGAAACGACTTCCGAACCAGTACGCTGAGCGAGATATGATTCCTCAAAATAGTTAACTGCTAACGAATGCAAAACGCTCAATATTTAAACTCAAATAAATATTATTTTTGCACAGGCTCCGAAGAGCAGTCGGACTAGTCCACCAAAGCAAACTGGAGCCGGACCAGCAATGAGAAAGCGCCTTATTGACACCGATGGGAGGTCAAAGGTTCTCACTGGCATTGCAATCTGCTACTTTCGAACTTGCAATGCAAAACCGGTCACAGAAGAAAATTATTACAAAGTACATACATAAATATTGTACATCATTTATATGAGTGAAACGTGCGATTGGGGTTACATGAAAAGTCCACGTAATTTTCACTAATTCGCCCAACAAATCTTATGTATTTATGTACTTATGCTGGTTGATCATTAAGGAACTATTATGTGGAACAATCGACGGACGAGAACCTGGAGGAGCTCTTCGCAACATTTGGAAATGTATTGAGCAAGTATACATTCCAAATTTAATGGCTCTGGCGAATGGCGCAGAGGACGCTGACATTGACGAATTTGTACGAAGTTCTCTACGGGAAAGGATGGTTCCAGCAATGCGTTCATTTTGCAGTGCGATCCGAGTACTTGAACTAATTCAAAAGGACTACTACACACTTGTTGTCACAGAGCGGGTCTTCTACGGCCATGAGCAAATCGAAGACATTCGAAGATATGCTAGGCTCCCTGAAAAGTTACAAATTCTAGAAAGAACAGTCCGGTCTTGGACAGATACCGTAACTCAGTTAGTATCAGAATCTGACAGACTTCGCAAAGAGGTCGACTCTGACGGGCCACAGGATGAAATTGAATACTGGAAGCACCGTGCTGCACAATTTTCCCTATTGTCACAAAAAATCTACTCCGGAGAGATGAAGTACACAATTCTCTGCCTCCAGATTGCCGGCTCGAACGCTCTCAAAGTTTGGAAGTCACTGGAGGCTCGAGTGAACTATGTATTTAATGAGGCAAAAGACAATGCCGCATATATTGATCGAATTGACAAAGTCGCTCACTCTTTGTACCTGGACAATCCTCTGAAAATCAAGGGAGACGTGAATAAACTGATGCAAACGGTGATGATGATTCAGACTTCGTCCACTTACTACAACACGTCCGAGAAGCTCTCGCATTTACTCGTGAAAATTACGAACCAAATGATTCACCGCTGCAAGTTATTTCTAACAAATGGAGGAAAGTCAGACTTGTGGAGTCAGCCCAGAGATTTTGTCCACAGTAAAATTAGCGATTGTATTGAACTCAACCGGGCTTACAAGAAGGCCTACACAACCTGCTCAGTGAAGAGTAAAGCGAAAAGCACAAACAAGGAAATTTGTATAAGCGAGCACTACGTATTTGGCAAGTTTGACGCTTTCTGCGATCGCCTTCAAAAGATACTCATCATCTTCAGAACACTGGATGGTTTCGAAGCACTGTTCAAAACGCATGTTTGCGGTTTGCTGTGGGATGAAACAATTGATGAAAAGCAGAAGGAATTCAATGCCCTCGTCAAGTCACTTACGTGCAAAAACTACAACCATCTCGACTACAGGAATCATGAGTTTGAGGCTGATTTTGAGTTCTTCATACAAAGAACGGAGGAAATGAAAGTTGCGCTGAATCGGTTGATCGAGAAGAATTATCATTATACATGGGAAAGCCCTCAAGCGATAAAATTTCTGAAGAGGATTGAAGAAGTCAATAAATATGTAAGACGATGCATTTAGGGTGTTATAGCGCAATATTTTTAAATGCAAACAATTTGTTCAACATAATTTCCTCGTTAGGTTGAGCTGACATCTGTTGATGACAAGTATGATAGGATCGCTGAGTACTTTCTCGGGAAGATTAGGTACACCAGAGAATTCTTTCAGCGTAAAAAGAGGAAGGATAACGTTCCCCGTGGGATGCCTCCAGTTGGAGGTTGCACATGTTTTCAAACAATTTTTTCTCTATGAAAATATGGTTACTTTTTTAGTCTAATTACATTAAGATACTTGGTGTGTTTTCAAATATTTAGGAAAGGTGATGTGGATCAGAGCGATGGTAATGCAGTTGGAAGCATTTACGAAAGAATTTGCTGCTCACCCAAAGTTGCGAGAGCTTCCGCAATACAAAGTTCTCGTACGAGAGTACAATACCTTCGCAATGGAAGCTGCAACTTTTGAAATCAAGTTCCTTCGAAGATGGGAAAAAGCTTGCAAGGTTTTTCTTATTATTATGATCGATGCGATGCCTTACACAGAAATGAGTGTCAATAAATAACGTTGTTTTGTTGCTCATGAAATACTTAGCTCAGTACCGTCGAGGAGCCATTGAAAACGCCGGTTCTGAGGTACGAGAATAATGAAAGGTTAGTGGTGAACCTCAGTCCGACTGTTGTATCTTCAATTGCTGAAGGCGACTGTTTGAGCAAAATGATGTGCGATTTGCCACTTCCTACAAAAGTATTACTTTTAAAAGACAAGCATTTCCAGTCAGTCTGCGACAGACTTGATGTAAGTCAAAGGAAAATTTTCACAACTGAAAAATTTGTAGGGAAATTAAATGCTGATTTTATTCCTAAACTCGGTTATTTATAGATGCTTCTTGAGACATTTACAGTTGGAATTCAGCGAGTGAAGGTGGAAGTGCGACCGCTTCTATTTCCACAAATTGTTCGATTAGCGTCTCTCCTCCATCCAGCCGTTACTATCATTAACTGGACAAGCAGCCTCTGGGCTAACTATTACAAGAGATGCATTAAGGCGGTCAACGATTTCAATACCCTTGTTACACAGTATAATACATATGCAACATAATATACAATTAAGATTTGATTCGAAGGCCAAGTATTCTCAAATACTGTTACCGACATTTCTCTAATTTAATCTCTTGTGTAGGGTGCATGATGTCTTTGATCACCGCATCAGTGGAACATTTGAGGACATGCAGGAGATCATATTGTGCTCAGAATTTGTTCGACTTCCCTGGACATTAGATGATTTTCTTGAGAAAACGTACAAAACCGTACGCGAAGTGGCTGCGGTAATCCCACCGCGCAGATATTTTGCACACGTATTCTTTGAACACTTCAAAGATTCCATTTTAAACTCGATTCAATTTCTGTTTTTGACAGTTGATAAATGACAAAAGTATCCACATTCGGGACCTGGTAGAGGAAGTAATTCAATTGATAAATCAGTCAGGCAAGAAGATTGGGAAGGAAATCATCCAAGATTTTAATTTAGATAAGCAGCTGCCATTATTAGCAGAATGTAAGAATCCGGCACAATCATAAATATTACTCACACAAATAAATCTTTTTAACACCATCTATTCAAATGGGTAGTATTGGAGTCATCTACTCCCAGCTGCGTAAGTCCAGCAAGGAGTAGTAGTTCCGGATTTGGTACAGGAAGGGGCAATTTTGGCGGCGATGGAGGCGGCTACGGATCCCCTGGGAGCCAACGTAGTCAACCAGATTGGTCAATCGTTGACCAACTGTTTCAATCCCCTCACCTCGTGTATGGGATTTTAGTAGGGAGATGTTCCAAAGAAATGAAAGAGCTCGTTAAAAATGCAAACGAGGATGTGAAATTTCACTTTTCCAAACAAGTTTTCGACATCTTGATTCAAATTATTAAAACAAGTTTGGGTCTCATCCGTCGTCGGTTTGTGGGCTCAAAAGGATCAGTTGGCTCATCAATGTTTTCTACAGGTGCCCTTGCATGAAATTTTTAAATCTTGAATGTTTCAAAAAAAAAATGTGATTAAAGATTTATCCACCAATTTGTTCCACTTGCAGTCACTTGTCATTGGGAAGGAACATGCTTCTTTCAAGAGCGACCCATCTTCATTTTGGAAACTCATTTACACGGCTCGACAATTACCATCAAGCCCACAATTGAGCAAATTCAAGAAACCATTACTCAAGTTGGGAGAATTATAGTAGCTTCCGCAAAGGGCATTGATCAGTGGAATTCGTATGGTTTAGAAGGACACGAATTTCACCAAGCTCCAGCAAATGACAAAAAGTCTCGCCGGAGAATGCTGTACAGAAGTATCTCTCAAGATCGAACAGGAGCTCAAGTAAAACCTTTCAATTACTTCTCTCAAATTTTAGAAAATAAAGAAATCGCAAAGTTCACCGCAGCACTGGCGAACTGCACCCAAGCTCTTCGTGACAGTCTTCAAGAATTTATGGAAGTTTGGGAGGCATTTGATTGTTTATGGAGTCCTCAGCGGTATCTCAATGCAAAAGAATTTGCTGACACAAATCCATCTTGGGTTGACTTTGAGGAGAAACTTGTTGAATGTCAGGATTACGCAAGTAGGCTTGAGTCGCTCAGCGATTATTACGATTTTGGTGCTATCCGAATCATGGCAGGTATTTTAGTAATCTCATCTTTACAAAATCGAATAATTAGTGTGGGCAACCTTATATACATTTACAATTTACTCATTTGTGAATATTGTAATTAAGACACTCTCAAAAAGGGACTAATCAGTGAGTGCCGAGAGCTCATTTTGAGACATGGAACATATCTGAAAAACAAGTACAAGCGGGAGATGGAATTTGTCATCATTACCATCCAAGATTTTCAAAAGAAGCTAGAGGGAAATATTGAAACGATTGATGACATACGAATTACGATGGAAAATCTGAAAAAGTTTCGAGAAAATGAGGTTTAAAACACATTAAAAATCTTTCGTCTTCCTGGCAAAAGGAAACGATTTTGGAGACCCGCATCAACCAGTTTTTGATATAATATCCTCCAGGTTGATTTGGACCTCCGGATTCCTCCCATCGAGGAAGCATTTTACGTTGTTTCCAAATTCAATATTCCAGCCGTAGGGGATGAGCACGAGGAGGCGGATAGCTTGCGGTACATGTTCGAAAAATTACAAGATACTGCAAATCGGATGTCCGCCACCGTTGTTGACCTTTATCCATCATTCCGCGAGCAATTGCTGAAAGATTTGGACACATTCAAAGTTGAATGTGAGGACTTCTGCGTAGAATATGGAGATGAAGGTCCAATGAAGCCGTCCTTATCTCCAAGAGAAGCCTCGGATCGCCTTCTCCTCTTTCAGGTGAGCAAATTGGAGCTATCTCACAATGCCCCGAATGATCCACTTTGGGAACTCGAGAAACATTTTTTCTAATGATAGCACCGAAAGAAGTTATTGCCAATAAAATTAATTACTTCTCTCCAATTCAGAATAGGTTCGATGCTCTGTGGAGAAAACATGTTCAGTACGCCAGTGGCCAACAGTTGTTTGGAATGGTTGGAGAGGAAAATGAACATATGCTAACTATAAAGAAAGAGTGAGTAGATTAAGATTGGGATATTCATGGACACATTTGTATACCTGAGATTTTATTATGCAACTCTATTTTGCCAAATGTGTGATATTTCAGATTGAATCTTCTCCAGAAATTGTATCGATTATATAACGACGTCATCGATAGGGTTAGCAGTTATTATGATATCCTCTGGAAAGAAGTGAACATCGAAGAGATCAACAATGAACTTCTTGAATTTCAAAATAGGCATGGTTAAATAGACATCTGCGTCGTACTTACTAGAACTCAGAGCTCAGCATTTGGTTTTAATGTTTAATATTTTCTTATGTCTGCATAGATGTCGTAAACTTCCGAAGGCTCTTAAAGAGTGGCCTGCCTTCTTTGCGTTGAAGAAGACAATCGATGACTTCAATGACATATGTCCACTCCTTGAACTGATGAGCAACAAAGCAATGAAGCATAGGCATTGGCAAAAAATTATTGAAACGACAAATTACGTGTTTGAAATCGAACGGGATACACTCTGTCTGAAGGACATATTGGACGCTCCCTTGCTGGAATTTAAGGAGGAAATTGAGGATATTTGTATATCCGCTTTGAAAGAGCGAGATATTGAGGCGAAATTGCGGCAGGTTACAAATGAATGGTCGATTCAGGAGTTGACATTCATTTCCTTCAAAAACAGAGGAGAACTTTTGTTAAGAGGAGATACAACTGCGGAAACTATCACTGCTTTGGAGGATTCGCTGATGATTTTGGGATCTCTGCTGTCTAATCGATATAATGCACCGTTTAAAAAGCAGATTTCCAAATGGGTTTCCGATTTGTCAAACACAAACGAGATTCTGGAGAGATGGTTGCTTGTGCAAAATATGTGGGTTTACCTGGAAGCTGTGTTTGTTGGAGGAGATATTGCGAAGCAGTTACCAAAAGAAGCGAAAAGGTATAAGAGTAAAAATCTCAGAAAAGGTTAGCAGTCGGCATGTTCGCATAATTATGAAAGTATCTTCGTACGTGTTAAAACTTGTTTAGGTTCAGCAAAATTGATTCTTCTTGGCAAAAGATCATGCATAGAGCACACGAAACTCCTAGCGTAGTTAGTTGTTGTGTTGCTGATGAATTTCTTAAACAGCTTTTGCCACATCTGCAAGGAGAATTGGAACTATGTCAGAAGTCTCTCAGCGGGTAACCGAACGTCAATGCAATCTGAGACATTTTATAGACAGTTCAAATTATTATGAATTTTATTAACGAGGTGTCACTCTTGCAGATATCTTGAGAAGAAGCGATTGCTATTTCCACGATTTTTCTTTGTATCTGACCCGGCTCTGTTGGAAATTCTTGGCCAGGCATCTGACTCACATACCATCCAGTCGCATTTATTGTCAATATTTGACAATGTTTGTACTGTTACTTTTCATGATACGGATTACAACAAAATTGTTGCCATTAATTCGTCAGAAGGAGAATCGATTAAGGTTTGAAAACAAAAACAAAAATG
Organism: Heteromurus nitidus; assembly: GCA_034687055.1. NCBI lineage: Eukaryota > Metazoa > Arthropoda > Collembola > Entomobryomorpha > Entomobryidae > Heteromurus > Heteromurus nitidus. Next base: position 16,503 of record JAQFZW010000785.1, on the reverse strand, counting down.
TCCATCGGAGTAAAATAAAATGCGCAATGTCATATACTTGATCCTATATATTTTTCATAGTTGGAGAAATCAGTGAAAGCCGAGGGGAGCGTGGAAGTTTGGTTGAACCAATTACTTCAAAGAGCACACTCGTCTCTTCACGGAACCATAAGTGAAGCGAGTAAGGTTATTTTTGAGAGCAGTTCTCATCAACGCTTCTTAGAGATGGTGGAAATGTTACCGGCACAGGTTTTAGAACTTTTCGAAATAATTCTTGAAGTCATCGGAAAATGTCACTGGATTTGGTTAAAATGGATTTCAGGTTGGAATTTTGACCGTGCAAATGATATGGACAAAGGATTCAGAATCTGCTCTGATGCTTGCCAGGCAAGATAGGAAAGTAATGCATGATGCAAACAACAAGTTTTTGGAACTTCTCAATCAACTAATTGACCAAACAACAAAGAACTTGACAAAAATTCAAAGAATCAAATACGAGACGCTTGTTACAATTCATGTTCATCAGAGAGACATTTTCGACGCGATGGTAAATTCTTGAAGCAACTGGTCCAGAAATGGTCTAGACTGGACTAGAATACTGGTCTAGAGGAGTTTGAGGGAATGAAGTTAAATTTAACGACTATGATGACTAATTTAACTGTTATAGGTTAGAATGAACGTGAAATCCGTCAGCGACTTCGAGTGGACGAAGCAATGTAGATTTTACTTTCGGGATGATATTGATGTGACGGAAATTTTGATCACTGATGTCTACTTTACCTATCAAAATGAGTATTTGGGATGCACTGACCGATTGGTCATAACACCATTAACTGATAGGTGCTACATTACTCTTGGTCAAGCATTGAACCTCAGTCGAGGTGGGCTTAGCTCAGGACCTGCAGGTAGTATTCAACAAAATTGCTATTGATTTTGCTAGAACACATTTAACAGTTTAATTGTCATTATCTAATGCTTGACTTTATGCATTGAACATAATGGTATTGTAAGGAACTGGCAAGTAAGTTTGCAAGCAAGCATTATAAAGCAAAATTTTTACTTTTCGAGCTTTCTAACTTGTACCCTTTTTCCCGCAGAACGGAAACGGTTAAGGATATGGGGAAAACTCTTGGTAAATATGTGGTTGTATTTAATTGCTCCGATCAAATGGACTACAAGGGTCTTGGAAGAATCTACAAGGGACTAGCACAATCAGGCTCATGGGCAAATTACGAATATTCCTAAAATATATACATATGCTCATTTTGAAAATAATTGATGCACATACTTACAAAAACTTTTTTCTAAATTTAACTCAGGGATGTTTCGATGAATTCAATCGAATAAATCTACCTGTACTTTCTGTAGCATCACAACAAATTGCAGTTGTCCTCGCCGCAAAAAGGGAACGCAAAAAGACGTTCATATTCACTGACGGTGATGTGGTCGAACTTAATCCTGAATTTGGAATATTTTTAACTATGGTAAGATCCTAGACCGTACTCTAGTGAAGTCAATTGGCATAAAAAATTTCTGGAAATGTAAATTTTATAATTTTGGCTGATATAGAATCCAGGATATGCTGGCAGGTAAGTGCTACACATCTTTATACAAAGATAAAACTTTTTCATCGAAGAACGTCTCTTGAACGAATCTATAAAAATCATCCAATGCGCATCGTGGCAGTGAACACACTTCTAAGATTGATGGATGAATTTTATTCTTAAAAAATTGGCAGACAGGAGTTGCCCGAGAATTTGAAAATTCAGTTTCGAACGGTGTCGATGATGGTGCCCGACCGACAAATTATTATTAGGGTTAAACTCGCCAGTTGTGGCTTCTTGGAGAACATCACCTTGGCCAGGAAGTTTTATACTCTGTACAAATTGTGCGAAGAGCAATTGACGAAGCAAGTTCATTATGACTTTGGACTCCGAAATATTCTCTCTGTTTTGAGGACACTGGGCTCGGTGAAGAGATCAAGCAATGTTAAAGATTCAGAGAGCACAATTGTTATGAGAGTACTTCGAGACATGAATTTGTCCAAATTAATAGGTAGAATGAGTTTATTTTAAATATAACAGATGCCTGTGCTAGATAATTGTTCATGGAATCAATGATTTTGTCAATTTAGACGAGGATGAGCCGCTATTCATGTCTCTTGTGTCGGACCTATTTCCAAATGTTTCATTTGAACAAGGATCTCATGGAGAATTGGAGGATTCCATACGAGTCCAAGTTGAGGAGCAGGGCTTGATTTTTCATGAGGCTTGGGTGCTGAAAATCATTCAGGTAGATTTTTGCGTATGCGTACATGCGTGTGTATCAATATCAGCAAAATATGTTTTGTGAACCTAAATTCAAAATGGTTATGTTCGGAATAGCTCTATGAAACGCAGCAAGTTCGGTAATAATTCAATTTTACTCCGAATATCTATCTTTCCTGCACTTAATATTGGTAAAATGAATACATGCTTTGATTTTAGACATGGAATCATGGTGCTTGGTCCAAGTGCAGCAGGAAAAACAGTAATTAGTCAGAAATCACAACTTTTTGGGAGCAAACTATATTAAAAAGCCACTAATACTTGCCCTTTTCATTATTTCTACAGACGTGCATTCACACCTTAATGCGTGCATTAACTGCTACCGGAATTCCACATAGGTAAAAGTACAATTGGCTCCCGAAATTAAAACTGTAGCATCTTTATATTATAAATATTTAATTTCTTCAGAGAAATGCGAATGAACCCGAAAGCAATTTCTGCTTCGCAAATGTTCGGCAAACTCGATGTGGCCACAAACGATTGGACTGACGGGATTTTCTCAGCGCTTTGGAGAAAAACTTTGAAGCAAGACAAGAAGTCGTTGGGTAATGACGCCATATATTTCTTATATATTCCTGTTTTACAACGAACAATGAAGGTAGATCTCGTACTTGCTTCATGCATAATATGCTTTAAATAGGTGGACATATTTGGCTGGTACTTGATGGACCAGTAGATTCCGTTTGGATTGAAAATTTGAATTCTGTCCTCGATGATAATAAGGTAATACTATCCAACCATGTTTTTTTAAAAAAATGAATGTTTGCAAACATTCATGAACTGCCCAAGTGCATCGAAATTTTCTATGCATTTATCCATTTTTTAGACATTAACACTTGCAAACGGAGATAGATTGCCAATGTCGGGGACATGCAAAGTGATTTTTGAACCCCACAACATTGACAACGCATCACCGGCGACGGTGTCGCGAAATGGAATGGTACTAGAATTAGTGAAAGCCACAACATACAAATGCGCAAAGAAGAATAAGAATATAATTGCATACAAAATTTTGCGAAGGTTTATATGAGCTCGTCCGGTCTAAACTGGAGCCCGTTAATTGAAGGTTGGCTTCGAAAGAGAGACTCGAGGACATCATCAATTCTGAGGCATTGTGTGGATAGTACATTTTTCAAAGTTTATGACTGGTCACGGCAGAACCTTCACTTCAAGATGCCCATATTAGAATGCAATGTCGTTTTTCAAGTACAGTTCCGTAATCCATAATCTTTTCAAAGGATTAAATTTTATTTGAATTCTAATTGTGAATAATTTTGATAGCTACTCACACTGCTAGAAGGGCTCCTCCCAAAAGAGGAACCTCCTGAACCTCTTGACACAGCAGCGCTAGCAAATCCGGAAACGGCAACGAGGGTGCCGTTACACACAGAGAAGAAACTGAGCGAGCTCAGTATCGTCAGGCTGTATGTCTTCTGCCTTTCATGGAGTGTGGGAGCATTCCTGGAGTCCGAGGATAGGGTTAAACTTGACACATACCTACGGGACGAGTCGGAATTTAACCTTCCAGTACCTAAGCGTACTGGTAGCAGCGCTTCTGAAACAATCTTTGATTTTGTGATCAAGGGAGAACGATGGGTTCCATGGTCGAAGGAAATAAAAGACAGTCTACTGCCTGAGAATTATTTGAATGAACTCTTTTCGTTTATGGTCCCCAATGTTGACAACATCCGAACTGGGTTTCTCATTAACATTGTTGCAAAGCAGGTGAACACAATATTATACAGAATTCAATAATTGCTTCACCAATCCATCCAACCAAATAATGCGACTTGGGAACATTAAAAAATCTATGTAGGGTAAGCCCGTGCTTCTAATTGGAGAACAAGGCTCCGCAAAGACTCTCATGATCGACACATACACAAAGAAAACGTATAATCCCGATGAGCATCTCGTGAGAACTGTCAACTTCTCGTTTGCTACTACCCCACATCAGTTTCAGAAAACGGTAGAAAACTACATGGAGAAGAGGGTGGGAAGTACATTCGGTCCACCCGGAGGCCGAAAGATGACCATGTTTATTGATGACATTAACCTCCCAGAAATAAACCCATGGGGTGATCAAGTAACAAACGAAATTGTTAGACAAATGATGGAAATGAATGGATTTTACAATTTAGAGAAGCCTGGCGAGTTCACGAATATCGTCGATGTTCAGTTTGTTGCTTCAATGATACACCCTGGGGGTGGGCGCAATGATATACCATCAAGATTAAAGGTTGTTGCATAATAATGCAATTTTAACCTTTCTCAAAGTTATATACTTTAACCAACTTTTTGCTTTTATGATCTCTCCACTTTCAGCGTCATTTCTCAATATTCAATTGCACACTTCCAACTGACGACTCAATCGATAGAATTTACAGGACTATAGGCATGGGCCATTACAATCCTAAAAGAGGATTTACCGAAGAAGTACGTGAAATTATTGAAAAGCTTGTGGGACTCACGAGGCAGCTTTGGAAATCGACAAGGAGAACTCTTTTGCCAACTCCAGGTAATGTGTCGTATATTTTCTGGTTCACAAGAGTTCTCATGGAACATGCTCCTCGCACGTTGATCTAACACTGAATACTGTTACCCTTTTCCATGACCTTGGCCAATAACAGCAAAATTTCACTACATTTTCAACCTTCGAGACCTGTCTCGTGTGTGGCAAGGCATGATAGGAACTTTGAGCACTGTCATTGACTCGGAACGGGCTGTCCTCAAACTTTGGATACACGAGTGCACAAGAGTCTTCACGGATAGATTCACAGATCCAAGCGATAAGGAGTGGTTTGACTCGGAAGTTAAGGAGCTCACAGGATCCTATTTGGGCAAAAACTACATTTCAATGATAAAAACCGTCCCATTATTTGTCGATTTCATGCGAGATGCTCCAGAACCAACTGGAGAAGAAGGAGAAGACGCGGACGTGGAATTGCCCAAAGTCTATGAGCCCATTGAAGATTTGGAACAATTAAAAGAGAGATTATTGATGTTTTTGGCACAGTACAATGAAATTGTGCGCGGCTCACCAATGAATCTCGTCTTCTTTCCAGATGCAATGGCAAATCTGGTGAAAATTTCTAGAATTATTAGGAATCCAGGTGGTAACGCATTACTTGTCGGGGTTGGCGGTAGCGGCAAGCAGTCACTGACGAAATTGAGTGCATTCATTGCGGGATATCAAACATTCCAGATTGCTTTGACAAGGTGAACAGTTATGGAATCGTAACATGGCAGAATTTAGTTTCACACTGCGAGACTCTATTGACAATTTCGTTTGCCATTAGATCCTACAACTTGAGTAATTTCTTGGAGGATCTCAAGTTACTCTATAGAACTTGTGGGGCACAAGGGAAAGGGACAGCTTTCTTATTCTCGGATCAAGATGTGAAAGAAGAAGTGTTCTTGGAGTACCTCAACAATGTCCTTTCATCTGGTTAGTTTCTTTGCGATACGGTGGATCGTTTAATATTAGAATATTCTGTGATGGTATATTTCATGAATTAGGTGTAATCGCCAATTTATTTAACCGGGATGAGCATACGGAAATAATAGCAGAGTTAACTCCAACAATGAGACGGGAAATGCCCAAAAAGCAAGCTACGTCTGAAAACGTGCTGGGCTTTTTTATTCAACGAATGAAACAGAATTTACATGCGGTCTTATGCTTTTCTCCAGTTAGTCCCTTCACTCATCCTAAAATATTCCCCCGCATACATAGCATTGTAATTTTTAAAATTTTATCGAATAATTCAGGTCGGAGAAAAGTTCAGAAACAGAGCATTGAAGTTTCCTGCTTTAATCTCCGGCTGCACTATCATCTGGTTTACACCTTGGCCGAAAGACGCCCTCGTGGCAGTAGCGGAGCATTTCTTACAAGACTACCCAATCGAATGCTCTCCGAAAGTGAAGGATAATGTAATCCAAGTACTAGGATCTGTGCAGGATTCCGTTGCAATGGTTTGCACTGAGTACTTTCAGAGGTGAACCTGATTTATGTTATGAATGACTGTCTTTAAGAAGCATATAAATTTGCAGAAACTTTACATAAGTTAATGATAATTAAAAATTACAGAATGCGTCGGTCGGCTCACGTTACCCCAAAGTCGTATTTAAACTTTCTTGCCTCGTACAAGTCCATCTACACAAACAAAATGACTGATTTGAAAGATTCGATACTTAGACTGGACTCAGGTTTACTGAAACTGAAGGAAGCAGCAGAATCGGTTTTGATTCTGAAAAAAGATCTTGCTCAAATGGAAATGGAACTGCAGGCAGCCTCTGTGGAGGCAGAAAGGGTGCTAGCGTCAGTACGAGAGAGAGCGGAGGAAGCAGAAGGAATACGAAACAGGGTACAAAAAAGTAAAGAAATTGCTGAGAAATTGGTGATTGAAATTGAAGCAGATCGAAAAGTTGCAGAAGAGAAACTGGAGGCTGCAAAGCCAGCACTTGAAGAGGCAGAAGCAGCCCTCAACACAATCCTTCCAGCACACATTGCAACAGTAAGAAAGTTGGGAAGACCTCCTCATCTCATCATGAGGATTATGGACTGTGTCCTCATCTTGTTTCAGAAGAAACTTCACCTCACATTCCCTGACCAGCAATTTTCTAGTCCTAAACCATCATGGGCAGAAGCTTTGAAAGTAAGAATAATATATGGACTCACACAAAAATCTCAATTGCTTTCAATATCACTAAAATATGAATACATTTTAATGACAGATGATGGCAAGTACAACGTTTCTGCTATCACTTCAAAACTATCCGAAAGATATAATTAATGAAGAAATAGTAGAGTTATTGGAACCTTACTTCAAGATGGAGGTATAATCAAATGTACTACATTATATTATTGAATCGTGACGTAACATCTGAAAAAACACATTTTTTCAAAGGATTATCAATTGGAAGACGCACAACGTGTGTGTGGAGATGTAGCAGGTTTACTCTCTTGGACCAAGGCAATGTCATTCTTCTACGGAGTAAACAAGGAAGTTTTGCCATTAAAGGCGAACTTGGCCCTTCAACAAGGGCGACTCAAGGTTGCTACCTCAGATTTGGGAAGGCTTGAGAATGAACTCGTAGAAAAGAAAAATGAGCTGGACGTGGTAAAAAGAGAGTATGACGCAGCTCTTGCAAAAACCCAGCAATTAACCAATGATGCGGATGCATGTAGGCGAAAAATGAGCACCGCTATGGCATTAATAGACGGACTGAGTGGTGAAAACAAGAGATGGACTGAGCAAAGGTTTTAGTTTGCCCAATAAATTACTCATAATTGTCTATAGATAGTTTTGCTCAAGTTGTGACCATGATATTGTACATCTGCAGCAAGGAACTCGGTGAAAGAATGGGAAGGTAACATCCAACCAACCTCAAGTCTGACTACAAAAATATTTAAATTCATACTGGACTTTTATATGCTAACCATTTGTTTCTTTTAGACTGGTCGGGGACATCCTCATATCTGCCTCATTTCTCTCATATTCCGGACCTTTCAATCAAGAATTTCGCAGTATCCTTGCGAAGCAATGGAATCAGCTTATAATTGAGTTCGACATTCCGAGCACGGATAGTTTTACAGTGCTATCTCTCATGGTAGAGTCATCAGAGGTAAATGCGGAATCATGGGTTCTTACATGACTAAATCGTGTCAAGAAGTGGCTTTTGTAATTGATTCAGCTTGTTTTATAGGTATCAGAATGGACACTACAAGGATTGCCCAATGATGAGCTCTCAATTGAAAATGCCGTAATAGTTACCAGCGGTGCTTGCTACCCTCTCCTTGTAGATCCGCAGAGCCAAGGAAAAGCATGGATTAAAGCGAAAGAAACAAAAAATAATTTGATGGTGACCTCATTGAATCATAAATACTTTCGCACTTATTTGGAAGACAGTCTAAGTCTGGGAAGGCCCTTACTTATTGAGGATGTTGGGGAAGAGCTGGACCCCGTAATAGACAACGTGTTGGAGAAAAACTTCATTAAATCCGGTTCCATAGCTAAAGTCATGGTTGGTGACAAGGAATGCGATGTGATGCCAGGATTTATGCTGTACATCACAACTAAACTCTCGAATCCATTTTACACGCCTGAAATCAGTGCAAAAACAAGTATAATAGATTTCACAGTGACGATTCAAGGTTTGGAAGATCAGCTCCTTGGTAGGGTTATTCTTATGGAAAAATCTGAGTTGGAGTCCGAGCGGATGGCATTGTTCGAATCCGTGATGGAGAACAAACGAAGCATGAAAAGCTTGGAGGATAGTTTACTTTCCAAACTGTCGACGTCTCAGGGATCTCTTGTTGATGACGATGATCTGATCAGAGTGCTCCGCGAAACAAAGGTGACAGCAGAAGAGGTGAAGGAGAAGATCAAAGTATCAGAAGAGACAGAGAAAAAGATAACCATTGCACGAAATGAGTTCCGTCCCATAGCAAGTCGTGGTAGCGTATTGTACTTTTTGGTGGTTGAAATGGCAAAAATCAATGTCATGTACCAAACGTCGCTGAAACAATTTCTCACGCTTTTTGACAACTCCATCAAAAATTCCAATAAAAGTCCAAACACTGATGAGAGGATCGTAAATGTTTTGGATCGGGTGAACTGGGAAGTTTGGCAATTTGTGCAGCGCTCCCTGTTTGAAAAGGACAGATTTCTCTTCACATTGTTGATGGCCTTGAAAATTGATTTGTATGAAAAGAATATTAAACATGAAGAATTCATGGTGTTAATCAAAGGAGGAGCGTCTTTAGACCTTAGTGCGGTACAGCCGAAGCCATTCAGGTGGATATCTGATGTTAGTTGGCTGAATCTTGTGGAACTGTCCAATCTCAAGCAATATGAAAATATTTTGACGGAGGTGATTTTTAGTGTAGTGTTATGCTTCAAGGAGTTATGATGCTGAAAGCATGATCATTTTTAAATGTGCAAACTTATTACCTTGCGCATTTAAGGTAGCAGAAAAGGAATTGGAGTGGAAATTATGGCAAGAGATGGAGGCGCCTGAGACAGGAACCATTCCTTGCAAATATTCGGAGATGGATACATTTCGAAGACTACTACTCGTGAGATGCTGGTGCCCTGACCGGACACTACATATGGCAAAAGCATACGTAACAGGTGTGGAAATTTTAAATTTATGATGCAATTTAAAACTGCGCCTAAACCTATTTGAACGAATATTTTAATTCAGACACACTTGCTCCTGACTTTGGTGAAAGTAAAATTCTCGATTTGGAGAAAACATGGAACGAGTCTGATGAAATGACTCCGCTAATTTGTATCTTGTCGGTTGGATCGGACCCAACTCTCGAAATTGAGAGTTTGGCCAAGGCGAACGGATTTTCTATCAAAGTGCGCGCATATACATATTCCAAAATGTTTTCAGTTCTTTGTGAAATCAATACAAGAATACTTCTGAATTTTTGCTCTTGTAAACGAATATTATGATTTAAAGGTGGTTTCAATGGGTCAAGGACAAGAGGAGCAAGCACGCCAATACATAGCCGAATCTACAATTGCTGGCTCTTGGCTTTTGCTACAAAACTGCCATTTGTGCTTACCATTTTGCGCAGAAATAATGGACTACATAGCAGAATCTCCATCTGTGAATTCAGACTTTCGATTGTGGCTCACAACAGAATGCCACAAGGAATTTCCAATAGGTCTTCTTCATTCTGCTATCAAATTTACCAATGAAGCACCACAGGGAGTGAAAGCAAGCTTACGAAGAACGTACCAGGCAGTCAATCAGGTTTGGCATTTTTGTCATATTATTTATTGAGGATAATGTTCGTATGAAGTGGTGAATAGATGAAAACTGCAACTACAACATACTACAACAAAAACTATTTCAGGATTACATGGAATTTTGCTCGTCAAAATTTTGGCCTGTGCTTTTGTACTCGGTTGCATTTCTCCATGCAATTCTTCAAGAGCGGAGAAAGTTCGGCTCTCTTGGATGGAACGTTTCCTACGAATTCAACAAAGCAGATTTTTCAGCTAGCGTTCAGTTCGTTCAAAATTACTTGGAAGATATGGACCCTAAAAAAGTAAAACAGGCACTGGTGTACTCTCGTTCTAACTGGTTTATGTATAGTTGACAAAATTTGCCACATGTGTCGTCTTCTACAGCAATCAATTTCATGGGCAACCGTATGCTACATGCTTGGTGAGATTCAGTACGGAGGAAGAGTCACGGACGACTTTGACAAAAGACTGCTGAATACTTTCACCTCAACATATTTTTGTGAAGCACTTCTACATGGCCACTTTGAGTACTTCAAAAGCTACAAAGCCCCGATGACTAGAAATCTGATGGTCGTTAATGAAATCATTAACGAACTTCCTAATGCAGATTCTCCTGAAGTATTTGGACTCCACTCTAATGCTGATATCACGTAAGCAGTTAACGCAGTTTGCAATGCTGCGAAAGTATGATCAGTCATGTCCCTTATCACGGTAAGGACTATTTCATTTCGTTAGCTATCAAATCAACGGAGTCAAGAATATTTTTGACGAAATTCTGGGAGTGCAGCCGAAACAGAGTGGTGGATCTTCTGGAGGAGAATCTAGGGAAGCTGTTGTATTCCGCATGGCAGAAGACATGTTGAAGAAGCTTCCACCGAATTATGTGTCATTTGAGGCAAGCCTTATGAACTTTCTAGAATTTTATTACTTTGGTATTCCGGAAGTGCGTAAGTATTAACATAAACTTTTCAATGTTTAGGTTAAAGATGCTTTGACTCGGCTCGGCGCGTTGCTTCCAATGACAATATTCCTCCGTCAAGAATTGGATCGAATGGGAAGGGTTCTCAAAAAAGTGAGAACGACTCTTCAGGATCTGAAACTAGCAGTGGAAGGAACCATAATCATGAGCACTAACCTCCGTGAAGCATTTGATGCCATGTATGATGCCAGAGTTCCTGAGTCATGGAAAAAGGTGATTACAGCGTATTACGTCCACTTTTACCACAATCAACACGCAATCGTGGCCTTGAAAAAAATTGTCAATTTTAATAGATTTCGTGGGATTCAAGTACCATTGGATTCTGGTTTACGGAATTGTTGGATAGGTAATGCAGTCCACAGTAATACCAGAAATACATCAGACCTTTATTAATTATTTTAAACGTGACTTTTATGAATTAGGCACACCCAATATACCCACTGGCTTTCGAATGGAAAACCAAAGGTATTCTGGATGACTGGGTTTTTCAATCCACAGGGATTTCTCACTGCAATGAGACAGGTATAGTGTTATCACTTTTATCATCTAACATGCAAAACTGAGCTCAGAAACTCCAGCCCTTTATATTGAGGATTGCGTGCAAATGTTAATACCACCATGATGAAATGTCTAAATACAGGAAGTTACACGTGCACAGAGAAGCAAGGGTTGGGCTCTGGATTCAGTGGTGCTACAAAATGTTGTGACACGATTCTGGAAGGAAGATATTCACGAGTCGCCCGCTGAAGGTATTCTAGCAGAATAAAATACGTGCCACTATTTCCTAAGTTTTATGTTGGTATTTCCACTAATTACATTCTTTGCTTGTCTAGGTGTGTACGTGTATGGGCTTTATGTGGAAGGAGCAAGTGTAGAAAGAAAGACTGGAAAGCTTGTTGAAAGTAAAGCGAAGATTTTATACGAACCTGTTCCGGTAGTATTTATTTTCGCCGTTAATACAACATTGGGAAAGGATCCGAGACTGTATGAATGTCCGATATATCGGAAACCAAAACGAACGGACATCAACTACATTGGTTCAATCGACTTCATGACCGACTACAATCCAAGGCATTGGATATTACGAGGAGTAGCTTTGCTTTGTGACATAAAGTAAATGCGAATTAGTACAACACATCCACGAAGCAATTGTATGCGTAAACTAAAACGAAATGACATGTCATATACTTTATTCAAGGAATCACTAGTCATGATAATTATATTTAAAATATACTATAATTTATTGCTGGTCTTATCATAGTTGACAATACATTTACTTTTTCTTCAAATAAAGATAATCCATCTCATTCTCAACCTTGAAGTGTTTGAAACAGTTGCGTCAGGTAGTGCGGAAGCGTGTCCCACGGGTTATCGCCAGAATCGTCAGTAACATAAATTAGACCAGCGCATGGCTTCACGTTAGACACAGCAGCAGTGTCCAGATTTGCAATGTTGTATGATAAGACGCTAACGCTATCTCTTCCATGTCCATTCGTGTCTTGAGAGCAGATTAGATCACTGGATGGGAACCCAGTGTTGCTCTCGAAGATTACAATGTTGTCCACAGTGTTGAAGTAACTTGGTGCAGTTCTCGTCCCAGGATTACCAACAGTCCAAGTGAACCCTTGTGACTTTGCGTAATTATTAAGATCAGCATAGTGTTGGACAAGGGTTGCATTATCCTCGTATGCCATTTCATCGAAAAATATGCCGTTTGGATTGTATAAGCTCTTCCAAAGGGCAATGTCAGCTTTCACTTCATCCGGGTTGCGTCTTCCGTAATTAGTATACACATATCCCAGAGTATTCATTCCTGCAGAGTGAAGGTCACGAATCCCATTTGCGTAATTTGCATCCTGGCCTTGGCCTGGCCCGTTGAAGACGTTAACAATCGCCCATGTCTTGATTGGATGCGCGGCGTGCGCGTCGAATAACCCTTGCCAAGCGTTTCCCCCAGCTTCTGTTCTTGGGTAGATGTATAGTGGAACTAATGTCCCTGATTCTGTAAATTTTAAGAATTGATTTTCATATCTGCTCCTTTGAATTGGATTTATGCATTTTACTTGTGCGAAGTGTATATTTACCTTCAGCTTTGTTGTGACACCCATTTATCGCTACAATTAAGAGGGCGATCTGCCAAATCCAAATTTTAACCATTTTGAATTTCGAGTTGTTTTTGAAATGTCCAGTAGATGACCGATGAAGTATATACACCTTCAGCTAACACACGCTCCAGAGAACTTAACTTGTAATCTGGTCGCTGCTAGATCGACGCTGCTGCTTTTATATAGCAAATATATCATGCATAAATAAATCGATATACGCGGAAAACGTGCGATCCATCGCTGTTCTCTAGAATTTTATGCTGTAGACGTACAGGAAAGTTATATATTGTTGTTTTGTTATGATTAAATTAGTTTAGATGCAGCTGTCATTTGTGGCACACCACAATGGAACTACTTCATCTGGAGAAGCAAATGAATAAATGTTTCATTTAAAAAATTCCAATGCGTTTAGGGAGGTGTCTTGTGTAGCCCAAAATTTAAAAAAAGAATGAAACTTACTTCATTCTAGAAGTATGATAATTAGTATTAGTCATCTCCCCATTGCCACATACATAATCTATAGAGTGGCGTAATAAATAATTTATGTTCTGTCATGTACAGCCCACCGAGATTAATCTGTTTTGTTCTACGTGAGTGCAGAAAACGCTACCAGCTACGGTATTCATATGCAAACATTTTAATTGCATGAAATTATTTTCTCGATAGAGCGTATTACTCTGGTACAATTAATTATTAAATTAATACAAATGTTACAAATAGGAACTGGCTTTAGTATTGAAATTGATGTGTGTTGAAACTTTGAGCTCGTTTCGGTGGCACTGGAGGTCCTTTTTGTCGAACACCCAACATCGCATTGTTTCTTTGAAGGTGATGATGCGTAACTTGATTTAATCCAGGCACTTCGGTTACTGACTGCAATGACGAAGCTAATGGTGTCGGAGAAAATCCTTTGCGAATAAATATTGGAGAGGCTGGTTCCGTCCTTCAAAGTCATAAAGGTTAAATAGTGGTTAAAGCATTCTTTATCCATAAGGCAGTTAGTCTTACAGCAGAATTATGTTCGGAAACATACCCTGCTCTGTCGTCATCGTCCGCAACGCTCCTTGGTGTCATTGGGAATTGAACAATGTTCTTTGGAAACCTGTCTATAGCGGCATTCGTTTGGTTTATGTCTTTTTGTATGGACCGGATTGAGCTTGAACTCAAGTCCATGCGTTTCTTCAACCTAAGAATTTAATGAACAAGCTTATATGTATTTAAAGAATTCTTATAATATGAAACATGTCTAGTAAAAAAATGTCTGAACAATCTTCTCACTTGGAGACTTTCACACAAATGACGGCCACCATTACTATCACAATCGCTACTAATCCAGCTATCACTCCGCCAACTACTGCGACAATAAGTGTGATGTCCTTCTTGAGATCCTAAACATGAAGGCAGATATTCCATATTTAAAAACTCGTGGAAGATTAAGCAAATATTTTAGCAATAGGTAATTTTATGCGTACTTCAATTTCGGTTGCCGCTGTACTCATTTTGCTCTCGTCTAATGTCGCTTGCAAGCACAAGATAAGTCTTTTCCGAAGATTCACATGAGCACGCTTATTTTCTTAGTCTTATTTTTTAAATAGTCACTGGGCCAAATTTTCAAACGGTTCGTTTACAGGGTGAACCACTAATATTTTGCTATATCTACTCTACATATGAGTGACTCGATTTGACATGCCTTTGAGCATGAATCATTACGCAGAAGATAGTGGATATCTACCTTAGCTATGCAATCTTGGTATTAATGTGGATTTATGAGTGAACAGATAACACTTATATGTTCTATTGTTGGGAGTAATCTTCAATTTCGAAACCCTCTCCACATTCCATTCCGCAAGGGAAACATTTGGCAGTGACACGAACATGCAATAAGGATATATATGTATTATCCTTCATGTTTTAGATATAACTGAATGGGATAATAGAGGATTATGTAGTCGACTGCATGAAAGATCCGGATTTCGTTCTTATCATCAAAGATTTTCCGCCACCGTGATGTGGTGACGTGTGATGCGTTTATTTCAAAAGTGATAGCATGTAAATTACGTTACCTTCATAAAATATTATCGGATAACGAAGAAGAAGTATATTGTCTAGATAAAGGAGAATTGCAATTTTATATTTGTTATTACTTCAACATTATATTAGCCCTGTGACTAGAGACGTTTTGAACGTCATGTTTTATGTTTTCTTTGGATGAATGTTAAGGGCATGGGTTTGTGTTACAGGAAAATATCATTTTGTTTACGTATGGGTTTTATCTACAAAACGCCCTGTGATTGATAATCGAACATTAACTTGGCTTTGTCAATTGCATATGGTGTATGATATGATATCATATTACTATATTATTACTTCATTTTGACTTGCATGGATGTAGGAATGTGGATTAAAGTCATCTCAATCTCAAATATCGTTTTGTTAGGATGTGTAATTTGTAGCAATGATTTTTACCTGGTGTAAACTTGAGCTGAGTTTGTAGAACACTGTAAATACAATAAGAAGAGAAAATTCATCTGAATCCAACATGTATGCATACATATTTAAGAGGCCGATATATAGATAGCTTGTAAAAAACCAAATATGCATGCTTTTAGAGTTTTTGAGTCTACAACGCGAATAACTCAAATTACTTCGTGCCTGGTCATATCGACTCTCGACTAATTGTGACACCAATGTAAACCATAACATTACTTCTCACTCCTGGCATCCTTAAACAATGACACATTGAATGACATTTTTATAGTGAATACTTGAATACTAGCCAGCTACATGCATTAACACAACAAAACTTTTTACACGAACGTGGGTAACAAGCTCATGTTTAAAAGCAAATATTCGTTCGTAAGGATGAAAAGGTGAAAGCAAATCCTTTAGAAAATCCACAAATGATATTATCTACGTACAATGAGTCTTGCCTGCTATCAGAACACGTTGTGGCATGTATGCATGCGCAGCGCAATGAACAGAATTGGGTGTTTTCTCATTCCAAATATTTGTTGATCCGTAATTTCCTCGCATTCAACATTCAACGATCCCTTTCATGCAATGAAACTTACATTCGGACTTGGTGAAAGCGGCTGTGTTTCCTTCATGATTGATTATTGATAAGGTTATTATCACAATGGAGAGGGAAATATTCGACCTACATCAGAACAATGTTTTGGTATTATGTGGTAATATCTGTTTCGTTATCTATACAACATACTTTCAAAAGTAACACACGCATATCTATTTCAAATAATAGAACGAATTCACGACGCACAGAGATAAACAGAGATGGGAGAAGATTTAATTTTTTTGTGACGATTGAATTTTATTGACGATGTACTTTAGCTCTA